>MQTX01000059.1:0-15121 GCA_009735665.1 Angiostrongylus cantonensis | reverse complement strand
GCTAGATGCGCAGTACGCAGGTGGTTTTCGGTTCGACCCAGCGCGGTAGCTCACCAAGCCTTCCATCCTTCCAAGATTGAAAAATTAGTACCAGACATCCCTGGGCCCTATGTTTATGCGTCAGCAGGGCAGTGCAAGTCACTGTATAAGCCAAAAGTGCATTAAATCACCTCTAGGATTGATTACTAACGTCGGATTCATGGCACATTCCTCAAGGATTGCTCGACGCCGAACGCTCTGCCTTTCTATTTTGTCAGATATCTTTATTAAAAGAGATCACAAAATTTCGATCGATTTTCTCCGCACTTTGCACTCATGGTCATGGACGTCGACTTTCTTTTGGTTAATAGCAGGAAAAGAGTCATTAGACTTTTGCAAAATCTACCAAGAATTGAATTCAGTGCTAAACCAAAGGTTGCAGATATCCGCAACTTATTGAAGCAACCAGAAATCAATGTTTCATCGTGCCACTCGCGTTACCGTGGAGCACTAATGAGCCATACGCTCAAGTGATGTGAAACACAACACGAACCAACAATGTACCATGCAGTCGACAAACTCTTAGAGCAGAGAAAACTTCCGAAATAATTTTTCGCTTTGTAAACGGGTTAGCACTTCTACTGTGATTTGTGGGTCCTCCCAAGTGTCAAAATTGTGCGATGTATACATTACGGGTTCATCTCCAAGCAATGTTACAAAAGTTAAGAGAAGGCCCCATTTACTTGTTAAAAGGCCTTGGTGAAAGTAAGCGTATACCGCCGCTAAGCTAGGAACAGAACAATGAAGGGTCACCATCACAAAATTGATGCTTTTCATCTTCGTTGACTAATCGAAATCCAGAGAACAGCTATGGTATATGACCGTACGAGAGAAGTTTTCTAATTCCTATCGAGGCAGTCGCTCATTAACAGGATTACAGTCGGCTAGTAAACGCAGTTTTGAATGATTATGTATATTCTCGTCTTGAGGACCCAAGCCGGTTAGTTGAAACGCTAAGAGGAACATCCTTGAAATTGGACATAGCAGCTGTGAATATCTTCAAAGTTATATGTCGTTAGTAAGCTCTATATGAAAATCGCCAAAGAACATGTAACTCACAATGAAAGGCATGCAGTGAAGTCAAAAAGATAGAATAAAAGACTGCATAAATTAAGCCCGAAATTCTGCCTTGCAAACAACCGGTGTTAGTCTTAAGCTCCTTCTGGATCATGTCTACACAGATCTTCTTCTAAGGAATCTTCTGAGGAAGTGATGGCAGCGGAGTACTAGCCTTCTGCTTTTGCAAGCTGATGAAGTGAAAAAAAGAAGAGTTGTCATGTTAATTCTGTCTCAATCTACACTATGGCGAATTCTAATATAACCTTAATGATGCTGAGATATTTGCAAAACTCCGGACCGCAGGTGTCTGCAGTGGGGAACGAACACGCTATTGTCCTGTACGGGGAGTAACGCGTTCACCACCACAACATGCGGGTCCTTCGCTTCGCCTGTCTCTCAGCTAGTTCTATCGATCTCTGCCGTCAGCAATCACCCATCAGTGTGGTGGTGAACGCGTTGCTCCCCGGAAAGCACAGTAGCGCGTTCGCTCCCCACCGCAGACACCTGCGGTCCGGAGTTTTGCAAATATCTCAGCATCATTAAAGTTATACTTCTCAATACATCCTGCCATTAAAAAGGGTAAGCAGTAGATAAAAGGCCAAGATTTCATATATAGTATTCGACCTAAGACTTTAACAAACCGGACAACGAGTACGAATAACCCATGAACTCTGTTTGAATGGGATCAATTTAGGAGGACTCAAAGAATGACAAATTCTCAGGAGAGATCCACACATGGCTTGCCCTCGTTGTCGTCACCTGCTGTTAATCAAAAACGGAATTTCATTGAAACAACAGCTAGCACAGTGGTAAATAATTAACCATCTGTTCCTTTTATTCGAATGTCCAGTAGAAAATGATACTTAGTTTACCTTTCATTCACTTATGAAGAGCGTTCGACTAAGAATAAAAGCTCAGTGATCAAGAACTTGAGCAACCAAAAATTTGCGCTGTTTTTTGTGAGTTGAACGAAAAAATCCCGAGCTAGGATAAAGCCACTAATCACAAACATTGTCATCATTATCACGTAGAAAGCACTTCTTCGAAATGATATCATTCTGTTGAATTATCTTCAAAACGTTGCTAGGATATCACATGAACATTGAATAGCGAAAATTAAGAGAAAAGCCGTTAATGTGAATGGAAAACAGACTCATAGCTGATATTTTTCTCCATTGAGACTTAATGGTACTCTTTAATAAATACCATAATCTTGAGAGGATTTCAATCTGAGTGAGTAATTGAGACCATAACTAGACAGGATTCACGAAGGACACTCGCTCCTCATTGGCTAACCATACGAAGCTGATGAAGGAGGACATGCCGTGTCCCCATCAATGTCACAATGAAATGTCAAGGCGATCTTTCTTGTTATCGTTGAAACTGGGACATTCAGTTTCGAGACAGAAAAGCTGCTTCATAGTGAATTGTAAGGGAGCACAGTAGTAGCAGCGATGCTGTGGCTTGCCCCTAAATACAGTTTTAGTTTTCAAGACTTATTTTTCTCCTAATAATTGGTATGTAACAATTCTTAATAGTTTATTTGAAATACTCTTAAACCAAGTTTGATGGTTTCAAGTCATGAAAATCCTATCGTTGTGATCCACAAGTTCAAATTTGGCAATAATGTAACGATAGCACGTTGAAATGTCGTTAGAACAAGAGCCTGTTAAGGGTTTCCGAATGCACCACAATGCGCGGACAGTTCATAAAGTTTCGTAGTAACTGATATCGACCATTCAAGGCGATAATTGTAGCTGCCGATCTAAAAACTACTTGGTGTGTTCTGGAATAACTCAACACTTGCGATCAATAATCCTTTGTTATCACAATAAAAGGATAAAACTCTTGGCGTTGATCAATCCCTGAGGGATGCGCCATGCATTCGACTTCATTAAGCATCGTTGAAGGTGATTGAATGCATATCTGGCCTTTACAATCACTCGCGGTGGCCTGCCGATGTATCGAGCCAGTGCTGCTATCCTCCCAGACAAGTCTGGTACCAGTTTGCCGACCCCGGGGGTATGGAAGGCTTGGTGGGTCATGGGCCCAGGATCGACTCCACGCGCGTGTCGCAGTGGCGCGTCCAGCCACTCCGCCACACGAGCCCTTATCACCCGTTGTCACAGTATTAAACTTTTATTTGCTGTCTACCACAATCTTTCACGGCAGTGTTAAACTTTCACTTGTGTTAAACACAACCACAACGATGCTGAGATATTCGCAATAACTAGGACCCTAGGCCAGATCGAACCATGATTACCGTTTCCGGGGACTCGCCTACTAATCGTTTGTTATTCTAAGGAGTTTTTAAAAATTGAAAAAAAAAACCTGGTGAGTGTGTGCCACACGAAATAGGAGTTTTTTTACGCAAAAAAAGGAAAAAACTTCTTGATCTTCTATGGCGTGCGATTTAAACCGCATTCTATAAAACAACTGATGGTGCTTTCTTCGGTTACTAGATTATAAAGCTCGTAAACAGCTCCATAGTCGAATTCACGACAAAAAATGGTGATGATGACCTTTCAGGTTAGGTAGAGGGAATCGGGTAATACATTAATTTCAGTCTTGGCAAAACGATCGCAGCAAAAAAACCACCTTGTGAAATCTTCGATGTACTGCCCATATTGTGCCACATCTATGTATAGCCAAATGGCCGAATCCATGGTACGCCAACGCAGAAGCACACGTTGCATAGCCGACGTTGCAGAAGTTGGACAGATTGGACTACGAAACGACGCTTTCATGCACCAGACTCAAGGGACGTCTCGCCAACCTACTACTAATTAACGTTAAATAGAGATAGAGAACAACGTAGAGAGGTCGATGATGATCAGTTTGAAGTTTTAAAGCTTAGGTAAGCACGTTATTTTGGTTCCGAAAAAATTCGAAATGTGGGAATTTTTAGTTTATTCTTGTATATAGACATGCATAGGCTACTGCATGTCGATTTACTCAGTGTAGCTACCTTTTAAAAAAAGATACCGCTATAAAGGTGCCTTTATGTGAGTCTCATCATCGGCCAAGGCTGCAGCGTCGTTAGCGTTTCAAGAGGCAACTTCTCTCCGAACACCTGGTTGCCGCTGTCGCAATCGAATGTTGTAACTAATCGTTCACAATATCACGGAGTTATCACCTTCTTGATGAATCACATCATCCGTACTGTATCACAAACGTGAAATTTAAAAACCTAAAAACCAAACACACCAAAAATTGCTCCACCATTGGAATACAGTGTGCAAATTGTTATTTCTCTACCCCTCAGCTCGACTTCCACCAAATAGTATCCCTCGCCTTCATTGAGAATCTCACAAAATCATAGCAATCGCAGTGCTCCTGTTCCTACACCAATTTGAAAAAATGCAATTTTTTTTTGTTGTTGCCCAAAGAAGATAGTATAAATACGTTAGACAATATAAACAGAAAGAAAGCATCTAGTGATTTCGCAGTCATTGTAAATATTTCATGAAGTTGGCAATTTGACTAAAAATTGTGAGCAGCCATTCTCTGAAACGCAGTCTAAACAAAAAAAAAAACCGTACCGCCATGATGGTAGTCAATTCTTCCTGGGAGGTAGAGCGATTAAGCCATGCCCAAACGGAGCATTTAATAATTGAGAGTTGAATCAACATCATTACTGGGCAGAGTCGTTTTTATTAGATGTACATTCGTTGCCTTCAAGACAACAATCGGATTATATTGTCGGATACTCCACCATGCATCAGATTCGACCTCAAGCAAGGCGCGCAAGCTCGAGTATAAACTCAGTTGGGTCTCTTTGAGCAGCTGTTACTTTACGGAAGCCGTACCAACACGCAATTCACAATAACAATTTAGAACCGAGTACCCATGACAATCTCTGGCACTTTTAATGGAATTAGTATTATGACAGCTTTACGCAAGATTGTTTAACTCCTCAGGCAGGAGAAATGTGCATGGAAATCTCCTTCTAGCTGGTCGATTGTCTAAAAATGTATTTACTCACACAGCGTGAGTCGGAGAAATTCAGAAAGTACAGTCGTATGTGGAATCCCAGGACTATTCGAAAGAAGGCGTATCGATTATCGTGAAGCATTGTGAGGATGAACTTACGAAACATTTCCTTTTTAGGATCGTCCGGAATGTGCACCTGCAAAAGACAAGCGAGAATGCCAGTAAAGACAAGCCTAGGACAAAAGTAGTTAATGTGAGGAAAAACTAATTTTGATTTTTGAAGCCCAACTACAAGTTTCTTAATCGAAATATTAAGCATGAAGCTTTAAAGAAAGCAAAGGCAAGGAAATGTTGGCCACAACAGGAAGATTTTGAGCAAACGAAATCGTGTAAAGTCATGGGAGCAACAAAATATTGACTATTAATGGTGGGCTGGTGGGAAGGCAGCGCAGTGGCTAATGATGCCGCCAAGAAGTTTGACTCAGTCCTAGTAATGTCGGGCTAGGAAGTTTTATTTCCACCCTCTCCAATGCTGTCCTCTAGTCCACGTGGGAAAGCCCTGTCACCTGTATCACCTGTAGTCCCGTTGATCGACGAGTGACTCGAGAGGGCGCCAGTAAATCCTCCATTTTTCCCTCTCGCATGCAGAGTAGCCCAGTGGGTTCTCCTCGCTTTAGGGACTCGTCGAGCATCATATCTCTCTTTTACGCTTTTCGTAAAGAACTCTGATCATCGGGTCGGTGGTCTTCCTGCAGTACGTTTGACATCCCGAGGAATCCAGTCACTAACAGCTCTTGTCCATCGGTTATCATTCATACACATTACGTGTCCGGCCCACCTTATCTTCGACTGTTTGGCGTATAGAACGGCATCTTTGATTTTCGATAGTTGACGTAGGTCGGAGGTTCGGATCCCATCCCTTACTTGTGTGAAACGGAATACTCCTTTTCGATCGTCCTTTCGACTGCGCGTTCTATAACGCTGAGTGATCTTTTATCCTGCTAACGTAGCGACCAGGTTCCTGATGCATACGTTAGGGCAGGAAGAACCGTTGAGTCGAAAAGGTGGGCACGGAGTCGGGTGTTCTTTGTTCTCTTCACTACATCCTCGATGCTCTTGAGAGCTCCCCAAGCTGCTCGTTTCCTTCTGCTCAGCTCTGGAGCTAAGTCGTTCATCATATCGATTTCCCGACCTAGATAGACATAACTGGAGCATTCGGAGATATTCGTTCCGTTGAGCGTGAATGGGGCAAACGAAACCAATCCGTTTTTCATAAACATCGTTTTCTTGAGATTTAGTCGAAGACCAATGTTTCCACACGCTTTATCAAAGTTCGCAAGTATTCGTTCCGCTTGGCTAATGTTTGGTGTTAGATTTTTTCCATTGCCTTTCTGGACGCTGTTATCGTTCCGTCTGGCCGTCGTAGTGCAATCATCTTGGTTTTGTAAATGGCGAAGCTTCGGTGGGCCTTCCGAATACTTTTCTCAGCCTCTGCAGCTTCGACCATTACTGCTGCTCTTCTCTCTTTAAGATCTTCTTTTATCGCCTGTTGGCACTGTTTCGCAAGCTCGGACTTAGTTCGCGGTTGCCTTCAGCTCGTGCCATTCCACGTGGCTATCGAAGAGATCTGAGTACTAAACGTGGATGATTTTCTCCATTGCCTTTCTGGACGCTGTTATCGTTCCGTCTGGCCGTCGTAGTGCAATCATCTTGGTTTTGTAAATGGCGAAGTTTCGGTGGGCCTTCCGAATACTTTTCTCAGCCTCTGCAGCTTCGACCATTACTGCTGCTCTTCTCTTTTTTTTATTCCTCGTCGATGTTGTCGACAACGGCATCTTCCCAACAGCCGACTAATGAGTTGAATAAGTCCCAGTTGGTGGTGGTTCTGGGACTTCGGTTTTTGAATTTAGCCGATTTTTCTCCTTTCCGCGAGAAATAGAATCTTGCACGAAGGAGACGGTGGCCTGATCCCGTGTCGAATTGTGGGACAACAGCGACATCGATTAGGCAAAACTTTCTATTTACTATGATGTTGTCTATTTTGTCCTGGCAGTCTCCACTGAAAGACTCCCAAGTCCCGCGTTAGGGGTGGGGCTTCTGGAATTGCGAGTTACCATGGATGATCTTGGTGGCCATGATAAACTCAGAGAGCCGCTCACCCTGTTCGTTCCATTCTAATCCGTGGGTCCCAATGTGACGTTCCTCAGACGATCTTCTTGGTCCAATCCTGGCATTGAAATCTCCATTGATGACCTTGAAGAATGTATGGTCTTCTCTGTAGAACCTCTCCAAGTCCATGTAGAACTTCGTCTTCTTCTTCCTCATAGTTTGATGTTGGCGCGTAAACGACGAAGAATGTCAAAGCCGGTGTTGATCCACATCTTTTTAATCGTATACGTCCGATTCGGGTTGTGAGCTGTTCGAATGAATCGATGTTCATGGACAAGCTCGTGTTGACGAGTACGCCGACACCGCCTACGCCTCTACTGTCGCATGTTCCGAGGAACAGTTCTTCTCCAGTGTCATAGACAGCGTTGAATGGGTGGCGTCATCTCGTCTCGGTCAGACCGATGACGTCGTACGTTACCATTCTTGCTTGCATGAGCAAGTGCTCTATCGAGGACTCGGATGCAAGTGTACGTGCGTTGTAGGTACAGATCGTCACCATAGTTCTTGATCCAGGCAGCTTCCATTGGCCCTCAGATTTTAGCAGCCTGTACGTACTCGTCCTACCCAACGCTGCGAAATTGGGAGCTCTTTTGGGGTCACGGGAATGAGGCCCGTTGTTTTTTTACTGTGTTTAGCATATTTGATACCCACGTATAGCTTGCTGGGCTCTGAACGTGGGGGCTGGCTATACTTACGGGTAGCTTGCCAGGCTCTCCCAGAGTGGACGTGGAGCTTATTTGATGGAGGCGACTCCTAACCGCCTCCCATATACTTCCCTGTCACTTGATTGCAGGCTTTTGGCCGAATTGACTCATAGAATACAATCCGCATAAAGCGAGAACGCACCCACACACGCATGCATGAATACGCCAAGCAAATACAGAAAGCATGTGCCAAATCAACGCAGCAGAAATAGGGAGTCCATCACCTGGATCCACCTGCGTCTCAGCGAATCAACGGTAGCTTTTGGTCCGCGATTAACCCTCTACCCGCCACCTGGGGACGCGCCACGTAGCCTCGCGACTAACCGGCTCGAGATCCCTCATATGAGCGAGATCCGTAGGGGAAAGCCCTAGCCCGACTATATCCAGGCTTACAAGGAGAGTCGTCTTCAGCTGCATTCTGCGACGTTCAGAAGATGAAACCCTCAACTAGCAGCCGAAAGACCGCGTGAAATGTTCAAAGACCATTGAAGACGATGAATGTGACGAAAACGAACCGAATGCAAGAAGTGGTTGGATCCACACAGTAGATGTGATGATGGGTTATGTGAAATGCAAGAAAAAATAGTGAGCCTAAGCAAAAGTCGGTATTGAAAACAGCCTTTACAGCTCGAACACTTTTACCAAGAAGACATAGGTTTATTTGTTCCACTAGAACACAGATAATATTTGTTGAGGTGCCTGAAAAAGCAGAAGTTGGCTAACGTGAAATTCATTGAGTAGGATTGACGAGACGGAGTTTCTGGCACAAATCTTATGTGTTTTCCAACGTTGGTTACGATACGAACGGTTGAATGTCTTCGCACAAAAGACACACCTCCACATGTGCCAGTTACTGGTGTTCTAATCGATAATTGGTCTATTTTATGGATTTTTGTCGACACTTAGTTTATCTTTAGTTCTTAGGGAAGATTCACGGAGGCAGAAGATGTGATTTCAGATGTTGGTGAAAAGGAAGCATATCTTCCTTTTAAGGCCAATTCGGGTTCGGAAATGTTCAAATGCTTCACGTCACAGAATAGAATTTTCACCGTACTTCACAATACGATAGAAAAGCTACTATTTTCAGAGAGCAGAAGTGGCTCACAACAGATCTCGTGAAGGTCATCAAATTTTAGTAAAGCGTACAATTTTGTTTTATTCTTTAAAGAGGAATCGCTACAAACTGAGACCTCAATTGGACTCAGATAGTTGTACCTTATTGTATTGGACTAAAGTTCCGAGGATTTCATTATTCTGGAAACACAAAAAATATTTTTCACCTGGCGCGAACCAGTCATTTATCCCTTACTTTGAGATCCGATTAGCTACGTCAAAGGAGAAACAGTCGTGTACTCCAAGCTCCTAACGTAAGCAAAAAGCCACAGATTTGTTAAACCGCTCGGACTAAAGTGGTTAAAATTTTTAGAACCACAGAATTTATATCAATACGGCAGGAGAAGAGAAGTACTAGAAAGAAAAAAAAAACAAAGATACACCTAATAAAGCCTCCGTATGACTAGAACACTAAATCTGTAAATCTGATACTGTGACAGATAATGGCGACAAATTAATGAATAGATATGTCCTCAGGTGAAAAATGTTCTACATGCCTACAAACGAGTACCGGTTCTTTCCAACAGCACAACTTGATTGGGTGCATTCACGAGATGAAGTAAAACATGGCGTGAGTACTACCGCAGACTGTTCGGACACATGCCGCAGTTCAGTACTGTTCCATTGAATATTAACAGGGCAAATCAATTTGGTCCACATACATAATGCAAAGGCTAAACAGATTCAACAAAGAGGCAACAGAGGGGATTCGGATGAAAGCCATACTACACCTTCAAGTTGCTCAAGTCGAGTTGGATATTAAGGAGACCCAGTCTGCGATAGGAAGCAACGTCTCTACTCACTCTGCTTCAAGATGCTGTAGCTAAAAACATGCATACAATCGCATGAATTTGGCTACCATGAAGCAAATGGAACCATCTCTAGGAGCAGCAAAAAATGCGAGTTAAAACCTACGTTAACCAAAAAACCTTACTCCCTTACTCATTTTATTGTCAAGCTAGTATTTTCAGGCCAACCTCAATATTGAATTGGCACACTGTGATTCCACTACGATCGAGTTCGCCACCACGGTAAAAGTACGGAAACAGTTCATATTCGGCTCCTTCGATGTCGATCCAGATGTCATCATATATCTGAGAAAGTGAGCTTCAGGCTTATTCGTGCACGATGCACTCGAAAAACAAAGGTTTCACCTTATGTCCAAGTAGCAAAAGAAAATACACAAATTCTATATGGATCACATCACGATCAACGTAAGAACCTGAAACAGAACGAAAAAAGAAATGGAAAGTGAAGTTATAGTAAGACATCATTTTCATTGCTTTCAAAATATATGGCCAAATGCGCAGTACAAGTAAGATAACAACAGAAGATGAAAGTTGAATGGTAAAAGAAAGCTAAATACCAGATGAACACAGAAAAGCGGAAGAGAACACTGAGGAGGTCAGAATGTAAGAGCACATTTACCATTTGCAAGCACGCTGGCACGGGAAACCTTTGACTTGCCACCAACTGCAAATGGGAAGAATTTCCCGAATTTCGCGTATAGCTCTTCATTTACCTCATGAACGGGATCAACCCCGTAGAACTTTGAGCTTTTCGGCAGTACCTTAAAAAAACAGAATTCTCGTTGTGAAACCACTAAGTCACAACTGTACCTTAAGTAACGCCTCTTCAGCTGTGGTATCTTGTCCAATACCCAGGGTGACAATTATGCTAGGTTTATCCTGAAATTTGACAATTTCCGAAAATGGGATAGCAGTGACACACCTTGTGCTATTTGGCCTATGATAGTGCTCTTTACTTGAACACAGTTCATTGTTAGGAACTATATGTTTCAACTACTTGAGTTGATCAAAGAGGTGGTGGCCCAAGACGTTTACAGATGCTTCCACTGCGAAAGAATGGAACACCTTCACATTAATAAAAAAGAGAAGTAGCTTTACCTTGTAACCCACATACTTCCCATCTTTGCGCTTTGCTAACGTTTTTTTAATCGTTGGGTTTGAAAAGCCATTCCGCTGTTTCGATTAGAACTGGCATTGGGACCTCTATTGCCGAATCCGGGAAAGTGAAAAAAGAAGGCTGTATAATTTTATTCGAACTCTGTCCTGTTACAGACCTCAAAAAGGAGAACTGCAGTAAAAAAATTTCCTTCTTGGGATAGTGTATACATGGGATTAAGTTTCCTGCCGAAGGGATTGGGCAACAAGAAGTGAGGAAAGTTAAGAAAGTTTTCGAGTTTGTTATTATAGAATTTATTGGAATACAATAGCTGACGTTTCGGCGGTTTCGCCTTCTTCAGAGACTGGAAAGGTCAAATTGAAATGCGATCTACTCAGCCAAACACTTTCATAACCCCAGCAGATAAAACCTAAAAAATAAATTTGTATTCGCATAAGAAACAGCTTCATTTAAACACCTACCTTTTATTTTTTTTGTAAAGTTAGTTGGTGGATAGCAGCCGCACAGAGTACTTACTACATGGGCAAGGACTGTGCCTGTGTCAGGTCATTGGATTAGCCTGACGTATGGCGCCAGGTCACGCGTGATGGCAAGGCACTCCTCCTTGCGGTTCATTTTTCGATATTTGTAAGTGATCCAAAACGCTTCAAGAGTTTTTCGCGGTGATGTTTTGGATTCGGGCGTGAGGATAGTGGCTCCTACTCCAAAATTTTCTCCGTTATATTCCTGCATTCTACGCGCCCCTAGTGGATTGTTTGGTTTTAATTTAGATTTACCGACTAGGTGTTCTTTTATGCAGACGCAGAGCGGTCTACCCGTTTCGCTAACGTATTCATCCCCGCATGATTTTCATAAGATCAGGTAGACTGTACCCGAGGTCATGCAATCACCGTCTCTACCGTTAGGGCAAATTATACAGTTTTTCGTTAAACATAGACGGTCATATAGGCGGTTGCGAACTAGCTGGCGTCTTAGAGTGTCCGATGGTATTTCGACTATTCTAACTGAATCCCTAGACCGGCCTTTATTAAGCAACGTTTTATGGCTCATTGAGCCGAGGTTAACAGAAAGTCGGTCTTGGGAAAATTTTCGAGTATCCCTTCCAAAGCAACTACAGATCCGTTTAGAAGTTGTGGATCATCGACTCGGATCAATGTGGCTCTGAAGAAAGTGAAGACGTTGGATGGTCAGTCGAGTAAATTTTTCGTAACAACCTCATGTCAACTCCATAATAAAGATAAAGAAAGTATTGCGTTTTTACTGTTTCTTTGCAACGCTATGCAATCTGAGCTGTGGACTGTCAACTGTTGATGGCTTGTACAGCTCTACGTTGATGTACCAGACATTTCAAGAGATAGTCCTTTCTTTACTGAATGAGCCCATCGTATTTGTCATCGTTATTGTCGATGACGGAAGCTTTTCAAACCTTGGCTAGAAAAATGGAAAAATCTCAATTTGTTCAAGTGACGGTTGCATGGTTTTATTCCATGAAATTTGCTGCTTTTCCTTCTTAACATCAAAGAAAATATCTTGCATGAAGGAAGCATAATTCTATTCTATGAATCATAGCAGTGAGATAGGTTAGATAAAGTTCCGGTCGACATAGATTAACAGATCAATTTCATTGCGGTGCTTTCACCATCAGACACGTTCAAAGGTGAAAGAATAACTTTTGAAAATGAAAGTTTCTCTAAATCATTCCGGCTTTTGCGATGATCTCGTCTTCTTTCAATAAACGTTTAACTCCACCACATTATTCTTGAATAGAAATCATACACCCGTTCTCCTAGGGCTACTTTAGTTTTGAAGTTGCCAGTAGTGAGCGCCTGGAAAGTGTGGTTTTCTCTGCGGAACATAGCTAAGTCCACATAAAGTGGCTTAACCTCATATGTCTCTTCATCTGGTGTTGAGACGTAGAACACTTCGTTCGTGCAGTTAGTTGTTCAAAGGAATCGATCCTCATACTTACTTACTTGGATACTTAGACGGTCCGTTTTCAAGAGTTGTGCGGACCCCAGCACATATGCCATTCGTTCCTTTCTCTCGCAATGGTAGTCCATGGGGGTGGTCTTGTTAGAGCATGGTAGCGCTTGCGAGTCTCATACAATAATCTGCAAAACAACTGCAGCTGCGGGTACAGCTGATTAACTTTGTTTACGAACACGTCCGCCTAACGTGTAGGTGGTCGCCCAAGGGGACGTTTGTGTTCTCTTGGAGTCCACTCTACTGTTCTTTTTATCCATCTGTCGTCTGTTCTTCTCATTATGTGACTCGCCCATCTATGTTTGGCTGTCGATGTATATTCTTCTGGATTTGGATCACCAGCAATCGATCCTCATTGCCAAGTGCATATTGACGAGAGCACTAATACCACCGACGAAAGGACTATTGTACGTTTCGAAAGGCAGTTCTTTGATATCACAAATGGACTGCCACCAGAAATATCAAAAATTTACGTCGCCTATAAATGTTCTGAAATTTTATCTTTCTGTCCGACGAAAGGACTATTGTACGTTTCGAAAGGCAGTTCTTTGATATGGACATTTGACAAATGGACGGCCACCAGAAATATCAAAAATTTACGTCGCCTATAAATGTTCTGAAATTTTATCTTTCTGTTGAAGTTAATGTTGCCTGTTGAAAAATCTTTTAGGGTTAAAGAAAGAATTGTGATCGTTATTTATGATTCATAAGCGATTAACGCTCGCAGGAAGCTAGGCGAGAAGTCGCTTATAATGGAGAATGGGTGCACTCAAAATAGCTTAGTAAGGGGCTGAACGTCTCTAGAGCATCACAGATAACGAGATTATTGGAGGCAATTCCGATCCGTCTCCTATATTTTCTCCAGTCTCGTAATGGCCAAGTTTTGGCGAATCAATGTGCGCTTCGTTTATAGGTACACCCACCCACAAGTGAACAAGTGCGGTTGCACCAGTAATATTCTTCAGCGACGTTGATTGTAGTAATTATAGTTGGTCGCAACTACGAGTGTTGCGGCAATTTTTTAACCCGGGAGAACTTAGTCGTGACGATATCCTCACAAATCCCTTGGTTTTTAGACAAGCACATGGCAATTGTTATTCTGCATTTAACGTTATGTTCTCCATCTGGGAATTGTCCTAGTTGTCTCACCAGTAGGCGGCGTGTGGTTCTTCACAAACAATTGCATAACGACTGAAATACTTTAAATACAACCACAAGATTGCTGAGATATTTGTGAAACTCCGGACCGCAGGTGCATGCGGTGGGGAACGAACGTGCTATTGCCCTTTCCGGGGAGTAAGGCGTTCACCACCACACTGACGGGTGATTGCTGATGACAGAGATCGATAGAACTAGCTGAGAGACAGGCGAAGCGAAGGACCCGCATGGCGTGGTGGTGAACGCGTTACTTGGCGGAAAGGACAATAGCGCGTTCGTTTCCCAAGGCACACACTTGCAGACCGGAGTTTTGCAAATATCTCAGCAATATTGTGGTTGTATTTCGCTTAATACCCTCCCATAAAAATTACAGAAGGCAGAAAATAAAAAATAACAACTTCAAATACATTCGATTATTTTCAAAGCGTTTTTCCTTGATAAAGAGCATTTTATGATTCACGCCATAAATTTATTTTACCCTTTTATCGTAAAGCTATGGGGCATTGTTTCTAAGCAAATGAAGGGGAAGAGTTTCGCGACAGATTGTGATCGTGAGTTGGTTTAGAATTATACTCCAGTAAACAATCCTCGTCTATATAGAGGTCGCTGCAGAATAAAGGTGTGTCCGAAGGTTTATCGATGCGCTCGAGAACACTCGAGTTACGTGGAGAGCTTTCCATAACTACACATGAACTAGTGGAAGAGTGGCAAACCTGTAAAGAGGGAATATGTTTTTTCGTTTCGTCCGAGTTGCTAAAACTTTCGATCGCCAGGGCGTCCATGAAAGGAAGTTTCTCGCAAAGCCGAACTCCTTCACTGAGATGAGACCACAACTGAAAATATCACTCTGTTATAATTTCTGAGAAAATATCATTCCTTCGTTTACGGAAGAACTAACTCTTCTGGCGTCGTATTGATACATACAGATGTTATTCATTATGCAGTTCTTCCACTCATTAAATTGTTTCTTCACGCGTTCATCAGGAAAAGGGTACAGTGGCTGGAGGAAAAAATTATTTACGTGACATGAGAAAGTG
>MQTX01000058.1:2338654-2361235 GCA_009735665.1 Angiostrongylus cantonensis | reverse complement strand
TATATATATGATATATATATAATATATATGTAATATATATCCAATTCCCCTTTAAGTGATAGTAGTAACTGAAGCGGGCATTGGTGACGCAGTGACTAAAGGTTCCCCTGAATGCACACGTAAATTCTAGTCAACTTAATTTTAATTACACAAGTTTATTTAATTACCCAAGTTTGAGCGTTATCAACTGTCTTGTTGATAGGACTTGCGTGCTGAAGACTTCATGTAGTAGTGGTGAGCAATCCGACAAAGAGTGTCCACTTTGTATGGAACAGCTCGAAATAGATAACCTAGATTTTTATCCATGTAAATGCGAGTATCAGCTTTGTAGGTTTTGCTGGCATGGTTTGCATACGGACGAGAATGGCCTTCGTCCTGCATGTAGGCAACCGTATCCTGAAGATCTTGTCACATTTAAGCCCTTGTCTTGCGCGGGCGTTCAGCGAATCAAGGATGAGAAGCGGTTGAAACAACAGGAGGAAAGGCTGCATATTTCGGAGTCACGTAATCACCTCTCTAATTACAGAGTTTTACAGAAGAATCTGGTGTTTGTAGTGGGTCTGTCATCACGAGTGGCTGATCCAGATATATTGCGGAAACCTCAATATTTCGGCAGGTTTGGCAAAATACTGAAGGTCGTGGTTGGGACGGCACCAACTGCTAATAACCTACATGCAGAACCCAGTCGTACTGCGTATGTGACGTATAGCAAGGTTGATAAAGCTTTGAAAGCTATACAAGGTGTTTGTAATGCGCCATTGGATGGTCGAATTGTGAAGGCCTCGCTAGGTACCACAAAATACTGCTCTTCTTTCTTGCGGAGTCAGAAGTGTATTAAACCGGAGTGTATACTTGCATGAACTAGCCGATAGTGATATCAGTTTTACAAAGGAGGATATGCACATCGGAAAACGTTGAATATGAGCGGAATCTGATAGATACAGTACTAAATAGTAAAATACCGCACTCACAAGAGAAACGAACCCAAGTTTGGGCTAACAAGAAGAATATTTGTTGGGATCATAATGGAAGCGAAACCAGCGAAGAAATATCACTAGAGCCGGAGGGTACAATGGCGGTGACAAGTCGCCATCTGGGGATCCAACTCCATCAGATACTTTCGCACCAAGAGATCGGCAATCGTTTCCTCAAGATAAGGAGATCATTCCAAAACGTGGCAAAAATAAACACGCAACTACACAGCTGCTTTCTCACACTACACTAATGAATACGCCACCATCACCACCGCCATCACGGGAACCAACGTTATCTTCCGTTGATTGCAAGACTCCCTATTCTGAATCTGTTGCTAACCCGAAATCCATTTCTTTAAAATCATCGGAGCATTCGAAGCCGTTTAACTCTATTTATAATGAAGATACAAAATCAGAATTATTAAGGCTATTATGTGGAAATGAAGACAGCGGTGCGGGTATGATTCCGGTGCTTGCACCTGTAAGAGAGGCACCGGCTCCTCTTGTCAATTGGTAAACACTTTTGGGTCTTTCACCCCAAACTGCGACAAGTAACACAACATCATATGCACCATCCACGCTTCATTCGTCCACGGCTCCACAAAAAACGCTGATGGCAACACCGCCACCAGGTATTGAAGGGTTCACTTCGGATGACGATCTTGGTTTTGATCCGTTCAATGAATCGTCGAAAGGTCTTGCAAGATTGCTGGAGGAGGCGAAGTCCAAACAGCCGTCGGTTACATTTAATATGAATCATCATACAGCACAACAACAACTGCAGCAGCACCAAGGACAACATCACCATGAAAGCTTCGCGTTGCGGGATTTGTGGAGCCGACCTTTGTCACTGTTCGGTTCCGCGAACACAGTCCAGCCTCACTCATCGTATCTGGATGCATTCTAGTTCCATTCCACGCCTCTGACTAACAGCGATCTCCATCCACTCGCCGTTGGCAAGTTAGTAGCTTGTCTGGGAAGATAAAAACTCAGTTAATACGTCGATAGGCCGCCGTTGTAACTGTATAAGCAACCAAACATCTCTGCGATTGTTTCACCTATAAAGCATGAAAGACAAAGCGTTCGGCGTTCATAAACCTCTTAGGGATGACTCAAACTATGATAGGCGTAAGTGAATATATATTTGGCCTGCACAAAGACCCACTTATGTGTGACATTTGTAGTTCGTCCTTCCAGATAATTTCGGAACCAATCTGTCGATCCTGGAGAGCTGAAGATTTTGGTTATTCTAGAAATTGAACCAACGACTGTATGCTTTGCAATGACACCTCTACCCTTTTCTCTGTACAGGCCTAGGAACAACTGCATACATCCCCAACGCAACGTATGGGCACTATAGTTGGCGATACCTCCCTGACCTAATGGACGACACTGATATTATGTGTCCACTGATATGAGAAAAGTTGTCTTCCACATCTGGTGACTTATTAAAAACTTTTCGTTGAAAAAGTTTATTGACAGGTATATTAAATAACAATCAGACCTTTCTTTATTTTAATCACTATAGTACCCAGGATCGACTTTCTATTATACTTATCGCTACCGATTCCTCTAGATCTGCCCTTCTTAAGCATCGTTTCATCGCTGCACTTATTTCGTCGCTAATAAAGGGCAACATAAACGGGACTTTCCTTTGGCCAAGTGTTTCGTTTGGTCTAGCTCTCCTTCTAAACTTATCTCGTGCGGTAACTATTTCGTAGCTATTGGAAGATGGCTATTTGCCGAGCCAAGTCGCGCGATTTTTCCTTTGGTTCCCTACTTATGCACGCAGAGGTGGCTGTTCGAAACATGTTTCTCACAAGCGCCCTCTTTGTGTGTGAAGGGTGGGAAGAAAGGGAATGACCCATGATGTTTTGTTACTTGGTTTTCGGTATCACTTTGTCATGTAACCGCTGCATGACAAGTTAATTTGAACGTTTAGAAACGGGAGCCAGTGGTCCTTCGGTTTCTCCCTGGTGAACTTGATGTACTCTGATTGCTCGTTCAATAATCAAAGTATTTGTCCATCTCCTCCTGTGTAGAGAAGACGACAAAACAATCGTCTATATACCTGCAGTAGAGTAACGGCCGGAAACCGAGAACGGGCGCTTCCACTCTAGACATAAACGCAATGGCAAGGCTTGGTGCCAGTTCCTCGCTGGAGGACAGATGAAAAAAGCGGTGGGTTTTTTCGACAAGCCGTAGATCTTGTAATTATCGCTCAGATTTCCATCTTTCTGTTTGTGCTGTTGAAGTTTTTGACCTAGTTAGTTGCGTATTGGTGTACCCTTCCAGGCTCTGAAGAAGGCGATCCTGCCGAAACGTCAGCTACGATTGTGTTGTATGTGTGTTATTGTATGGAAGTAAACGTATGCTGTTTAACAACCTTGCGATTGCTAAGAGAGAAAACGACGAATTCATAATACAATGCTGAGGTTAATAGAAAGTCGATCCTGGGTACAATGTTACCAACCTGTATGGGAGATATGCCGTTTCGTTGGACATCGTGCACACCTCTTTATAGTCTTTGTGGAGTTCTTTGAATGTTATGTCAGTGAACATTCTGTGATTTGTCTAGCCTCCTCACGAACCTGCTTGTTAAGAACGGGGGTAGCTGAGGGAAAAAAGTGGAGATGATGGCTAATGTAAAGCACTGAAGTTCTTCACCGTCGATCAATAAAGCCTTCGAGCTGTCAAGATAGGAATCCCTGACACTTGTTGGTGGTTGAAATACTGATCAGGTATTAACCACTATATAAAATGAAATGAATAGGTGTAGATACGTTTGTGTCCAGATGAATGCTTTAGTATTAGCCGTAAATGTTCAAGAGAAGCAGTTATTTTTTCTTGACGTGGTGGTACTACTGTCATCAGCTAATCTAGCTATTTTTTAGAACCCGTCCGAACTGATTCCATACAATCTTTTCGGTTTCGGGTTAGGAGTACCGCTAAAGATATAGACTAGAAAAAGAACTCCAGTCTCAGTAGTAGATGTGTTTGAGGACGATGTAACTCTTAACAAGAACAGTTTTTTTTTCGGATGAGTACCTCTGGACATCTATATCTCGACATGAACGTCTACAGTCTGTAACATGTGATTGGTCACCAGTTAACAACAATAAGCAAGGACGACGTGGATGATTCAGCCAACAGTATCAGTACGCAATGGAGTGAACGGATTAACGCATTAGTCTTACAACTAACGGAGGTACACGATCAACCTCGACGAAGTTTTTTCTTTCAAAACTGCAAAATCACAGAGGTGGCTGAAGGTCAGACTGTAACTAATTTATACGTATTCATCCACTAGATAACAGGAATTATAACAATACGAATGGACTTTACTACTTACTCGGCAAGTCAAGGATGGTTTCTGTGGTTACTGGAAGCATAATGTCATACACTGCTCAGAGAATATGATCTTGCCGAAGTTATATCGATTTTGTTAACTCCTGAAAGGTTTCTGTAACTTTACGACAAAATGAATAATAAATAAATCTAGTAGAAAACTAGCATCTGACAAAAATGTCTCTTCTCTATTCAGATGAAAGCACAGAAACCTCTTATAGTTTGCTAATCAGTGATACCTTGTAATAGGAGCTTTGGAACTGAATGTGTTTAAATACGACAAACTCCGATACAGTTCGATATTGGAATCGAAATACATCAGAGACGATGAAAGAGAGCTCGGTGCTTCTGTCAGATACTCATAATGTTTGAACATAAAATTGAGCCAATTCTAGTGAGCGTAATAAGGGCGTGCGTAAAGGACAAGTCTTGGAGTCCCTAGAAGTGTCGTGCCCTTCTTGCTGTTCTTAAGTCGGAACTGTTAGACGACGATCGTATTGATAGTCCGTTTAGCGTGCTGCTCAGGCTCTCTACGGATGAGTGCCTGAAACCACAAATGGAAGAAAATGTGGAAAGTAAAGTGCTTCAAAAATGAGTGATAGAAAGTGAAAAAGACAAGAATAGCTGAATACGAAGAACAAAATTTATAGCAGTACTGTCAAAATATACGGACATATATGACTAGTACGATAATAAAATGAAAAACAGTGGTGGAAGACATTCCTATGTGCTATCTGTTCTAAAATTTAGGTATTTCTGAAGTATTTTCCCTTTTTATGTGAAAATCGTCTAGTCAAAATCATTAGAATGAAGGTGGAATCCCCATCATTCTGCGATTTCAATTGAGCAATCCCAATAGGAAGTGAAAGGAAGAAAGAGAGAGGGAGAGAGCAAAGGGAAAGAGAAATGAACATATATAAAAACAGACAGATTGATAGGTAGAAGACAGAGGTAGATAAAAATACGCAAGGCCGGAAAGACATAGGAAAGTAAGAAGAAACCTATGTGTGGCGAGCGCCGTTAGTCCCAATTTCTTCAATCGCTTCCAATACGTAACGACATCGACACCACCCCACCCAGCATTCTCGAGACGATCAAAATACCTAAAATATGGGAATGTGAACATCTTGAGCATGAACGTATAACAACAATGCAGCCGAAGATTTTTAAAATTAAAATACTATTGTTTTAAACATGAAGGATAAAAGGATAAAGCTCTCGGCGTTGATCAATTCCTGAGGGATGCGACAATAGAGTAAGAGTCGGTGAAGAACCGGAGCTTCCACCTTAGACATGAAAGCGATGGCAAGGCTTGGTGCTTCTATGCCAAAATGTGGTCTGCGCCAGGTTAGAGAGCTCTTGAATTCAAAATCTGTTAGACTTCCTATTAGTGATAAAGGTGGAGAATTTGCAGTTATTCCTAGTCAGCTGGATATTAGAATAACAGAGGAGCATCTCAGTGATGTTTCTCTCCATCGAGCCTGTCGATGTCGATACATAGCGAACAGCCTCATCGTCTGCTCCACACAAGAACAGATGTATGAGTGCTTTGAATTGTTAAACCGACAGTCAGAGTATATAAAAATTACACGAAAAAAACCAACCGAAAAGTGTCTTCCATTCTTAAACGTCCAAATAAACCTCTCGGAAAGTGGCTATATAACAAAATGGTATCGTAAGCCAAGTAATAAAAACATACTAGTTCACTATTTCTCCCCTCATTCTTCACACATGAAAAAAGCACTTATCAAAAATATGTACCGTACGGCTAAAAATGTGTGCACAGGAGAAGAGGTACGGAAGGAATCGCAAAACCTGGCACAAAAAATAGTCATCTCCAATGGCTACGATGTAGTAGCCACTCAGATTAGACAAAAACGTGGGGCAGTTCCCCAAAATAATGTTTCAGACGTAAGTAAGATCCCTTTTGAGCTACCCTTCATATCAAATGAAGTAAGCTACACCATTAAGAGATGCTTAAGAAATAGTGGTCTTGAAAATTATGTAACGATTATTGGCATCCCGTCCAATACCCTACGCCGTCAGTAAGCAACCGTCTCTATGATCATTTGTGCAACTCAGAAAACTGCATAATCTCTCCCAGCGGGAGAGACGGGGATTGCATGAGTTCAGGTGTAATATACTTCATCTCAGGTAACGCGTTCGGGATTCCCTTTAAGCTACCCTTCATATCAAATGAAGTAAGCTACACCATTAAGAGATGCTTAAGAAATAGTGGTCTTGAAAATTATGTAACGATTATTGGCATCCCGTCCAATACCCTACGCCGTCAGTAAGCAACCGTCTCTATGATCATTTGTGCAACTCAGAAAACTGCATAATCTCTCCCAGCGGGAGAGACGGGGATTGCATGAGTTCAGGTGTAATATACTTTATCTCAGGTAACGCGTTCGATGAGGAATATATTGGAGAAACGGATAGACCACTTTCTGTCCGTATAAAAGAACACCTAGATGGGAAAGTTAAAGTACGCCAAAACACTCCTCTAGGTACGCATAGGGCACAAAAGCACAACGGCGATGATTTTGAAGTGACTGTGCGGATCCTAGCGCAGGAATCAAAAGCATCAACGCGCAACTCTTGAGGCCTTTTGGATAAATTTCAAAAATCCAAAGATGAACCGGAAAGACGAATGCCTCACTATCACACGTGAGCTGACGACCTATTTCAAAATGATATTTTGACCCCAGAGTGTGCCTCGCTCGCGAGCCCACTTGCACAGCGCGTCGGCCATTCGTAACATCACGGTGAGTAGCCTTCCTGTTCAATATGGCGTAGAACTACATTCGACCGTAGCATCCTAACTTACCATCTATTTAAAAGTTTGACCTTCATTAATATTTTAGCCATTTTCCACCGAATAAAAGTATTCTAATATAAAATACGTCCAGGCACTGAGGAAGGCGAAATCGCTGAAACGTCAGCTATCGACCAACGACATCAACAACAACGACAACGAAAACGAGAACCTATACCAACCTCGCATGAGCTAAAGAAGGTCATTTTATAAGACCATATAAATAAATATATCAGCTTTGTAGATTCTTTCTATTAGCTCACTACTTCGTAACTCTTTCTCTTCTACATCCCTTTACCACTATTGGAATCTTCTGATAATTCATTATTGAATGATTCCAACAAGAGTCGTCAAGGTCTCCATTCGTCTCCGTCGCACACGAATGTCAATCCATAGAAGAACTTACTGGAAAATTGAACCTCTGTCGTCACTCAGCTAATTATTTCCAGTCTTTTGAATGATTGAAGCCATTTCAACCACTATGGCTGTAAAGATACTTGCTTGAAAGCTGAAATTATTCCTGTGTTTGAAACGATCGAAGCTTATATTGCTCCAAATGTGTTTACAATTTCGCTTTGAATAGTTTTACAATTCACTTAGTTCAGAACCTCTACCACAGCTTTGCAGGTTGCCTGATCACAGAAAGATTTATGCGGGTAGAAGTTCCTTTGATACATTTACACCAGTGTTGTGCATTCCGCTGGTCAGGAAACGCAAAGAATATCTGTGTTCCTCGCTAAGGTTCTTCATGCGCATCCGCCACCATTTTCGAATCAAACCGCCACCATGGACGAAGATTACGAAGCGAAGAAACGAGTGAAATATATGCTGTGCTCCACACAATTCGTTAAGAGGGTTATCGAAGTAACCAAGTAAGGTTCCTCGTGGAAACAGTTTCACCATTGAGTCGGTGGTTTCTTTCTTTTGCTCTTAACATCGGGTACGTAGTAGCTCATTGACGACAGCTGTTCTGATACTGTCAAGTTCCATCCACCTCGATCCACCTGATTTTCCCCATTCTGGCATTATCGGCAGCGTTCAAGAACTATGGTCTTAGATCCTAAACCTGACTCCCCTACTTGTTTCATATGGCATGTTCTTGGCATCAGTCTCATGATAACACTTTCAGTAACGCTGACCATATTTTCATCCTGCTCACTCATGTAAAGTTCGCTTTCTTCACTAAACCGTGGAAGCTACCTATGGTGCTCAAATTCTCCTACTCAGACCTGCATTTAATGGTCATCATGTTGACTTCCTGACCCAACCCTATGTTGATGATGAATTCGAAAATACTCCATCCATTTAGGATGCATAAATATCAAATGAAACAAAATCGTTTCTCATAAACGTCAATTCCTCTACACTCAACCGAAATCCGAACATCATCCAATACACGAGCAGTTGAAATTAAGCAACAGTTGCTTCGCTTTGTCAGTGCTTAGTGTTAACCATGACTTGCACTATGTCATTACCATCGAAACGTGTCATACAAATAAATGGTTATAAAAGGCTAATATATTTGTTAGCATATATACTTAGATTGGAAAGTGCGATATCCGATGTGTTGGAAAAAAGGAGCTTAAACGAATTTGATCGAAAAACCAAGGCCAAATTGTTTTCGACCAGCGTTTAATAGACTTGTGATTCATATTGTCCTAAGACTATTATTATTTTCATCGATATACTTTTAAAAGTGCCCGTGTGGAGTCGTGGTCGGAGGCACCCTCCAATGCACAAGTGAGTCGATCCCTGCGTTCATGACTCACTAAGCCATCCATCCCTCCGGGGTCAGCAAACTGGTACCAAAGTTGTCTAGGAGAACAGTGGCACTGGCTCGATACATCCGGTGAGCCAACGCAAATCACTGTAAAGGTCAGATATGCATTCAATCACCTTCAAACGATGCTTAATGAAGTCGAATGAATGCATCCCACATCACTCACGGATTGATCAACACCGAGAGTTTTATCTTTTATTTTTAGCTCTAATTTTAAAATTCCCTTAGTATAAAGACTTTATCATATGTCTCCCGTTCATGGAGTGAATTAAACGGGCACAAGTTGCTGTGTATGTCACTTGTCAAAGTAGTCCAAGGGGTTTCTGCTTTCTCGAGAGAAATCAAGACGACCAATTCGATAAGAAGCAGCTAAGAATGAGCCTAAGGCAACAGTTAACCGGTATCTCAAGACTTCGTACGTTTTCTCCAATTCATTTTCAATCTCCGATCTACCATCTGATGATTGACAATTTACTTTCACAACCAATACAAGATGTATGACATTGAGAGAGATCGCGCTTTCTTTACTCTGTCCAGTGTTCTTTTTTTCAACCCAACTTCCTTTTTTACTTCCTAGCTACTGATTATGAGTACAATAATCCCCTCATCTGCCGATGTATCGGATAGTGAAGCCAACAAAAAGGTACTGTAGTTGACTCCGAATTTCTGTTCAAGACTGATGTGTGCACTCAATGATCTTTTCCTTTTCATTTTTCTAAATTACTGTTTTCTTTCAAAGACCGACATTTTACGGACCTTCGCATAATTCGATCGCGAACTCGCTGCTCCACGTCGGTCAGGGGTGATGTGGCTGTGGCCAAAGCGATGTTGTCTCGTACCTACAAGTTATTTGGATACTAGACGTGCGTGACAATCACAATTCTAAAGTTTGCTGCCGAAATTAAAACATTAAAACATATGTATGAGCTGGAGAACAACTAAACAACCTGTTGGAGGTTATCCATACCGACTACACACGAAGCAGTTCCAGGCACTTCAAAGGCGTAGGATAAGGCGAGTTTTGAAATCGAAACCTTTTTTGACTGGAAAAAACCTTTGGTGTCAAAAATAAACCAATTTGTAAACATTCCATATTCCTTCTAGATTTCGTTAGTTCACTATTTCGATTTGAAGACATAGACAAGACTGCTCAAGTATCAGTTAATCTTTGATTTTGTTAGTAATTCCAACATTATTGTACTAACTATACAGTAATGCGTAGCGGCAAGACAAGCTTCCTTGATGAAGTCGGCTGCCGGATGCCACGGTGGCGGTCCTCGTTCGGTAAGCAGACCCATAGAGAGTGGTGAACCATTCAGTACACCAATATTTTTCTTCTGAATCACTTAAATCTTTAGACGACAAGTTAACTACCTTTTTAGACATAACAACTTTGTGCTTCCTTCCCAGTAGCTCTAAACAGTTCTGTGTTTCCGTATTTTCTGCTTGAATTGCATGAATTCAAATTCATCCTAACGGTGCTCTACCTCGTCGTATCTGGAAGTTTATCTCAACAGCGGGATTACCCAAACCAAAGAATTCGACATTTTCACCCTCAATTTTAGCTATGATCAAATCAAGTGTCAAATTTTGTTTCCCGTCCTGGTAACAATACAGTCGCTGGTCGGGAAGTGGTTACAACTTGCGAAAGTCCCAGCATGGTCATTTTGAGACAACGGCAAATAACGGCATGACCATCCGAAGAACAATTAATAAAATAGAATATGTGGTGGGGCGACTATTTGTGAAGAATGTACATCCAAGTATTGAGGGTATTCAAGAGGCCGAACTCGGTCAATAATGCGCAGCTACAAGAAATTCTTCAGCATTATTTTAAATTTCTACGGCTAATCGCTTTTGCACTGGGTGAAGAATATTTCACAAGATTTTTCTAATATATGACTAGATTTGGCGTACAAATACGCCAAACAGTCGAAGATAAGGTGGGTCGGACACGTAATGCGTATGAATGACAACCGATGGACAGGAGCCGTTAGTGAGTGGATTCCTCGGGATGTCAAACCTACTGTGGGAAGACCACTGACCCGATACTTAGAGTTCTTCACGAAAAGCCTAGAAGAAAGATATGATGGCCAACGAGTCTCTAGAGCGAGCAGACCGACTGGGCTACTTTTGCACGCGACAGGGAAAAAAGGAAGATTTAGTGGCGCCCGCTCGAGTCATTCGACGATCAACGGGGCTACAGGTGATACAGCTGACTAGATTTATTTTCGCCATAGCATTTAAGAGATATTTGGATACTTGGATGGTCCGTCTTCACTGGTTGTGCCGGTACCAGCATAATTTCCATTGTATAAGGAATTGCTGGTTGTGGTTCCCTGGAATCACGAGGACAGCCTGGCCGAAGTCTGCCCCAGCTCGTCACCACCACAAGATTCGCAGCCCTTGTGGATCAGAGAGAGATTTGCCACCACGAGACTAGTTTGATACCAGGACGGTGGTAGGTCTTGGCATCGGTTTCCTCTTAGCTAGGCTTCCTGATGGAAACACCGGACTCCTTCTCAGCTTAGGAGATCCTGCCGTTTGGACCCGATCCCGACATCGAGATCCGCTGATCTGATATCCCTAGATCCCCCGCTGCACATCGCATCCCGACACCCAGGAACACCTTCCAACCACGATGAGGCGGTAAACCGTTAGGATGATTTAAGAGATACCTGAAGCAAATAAGTGAAGTTTCCCAATGAGTTGTCGTTCATTGATCCATGGCAATACGTTAAAACAACATCAATTTTTACAGCAGAACAATCAATTATAGAGCTGAAAAAACGTTCAGAATGAGTTTTCCACTTACTCTTATTTGTACTCAACGAAAGCTAATGTATATTTATTGCCCAATCGTTCTTTTGTCTTCGTTCTCATTCAGAGAACTCAGTTGTCCAAATCCTTCTTCACAAACAAAGCAAACATTAAAAAGCCACATAAAGTGTGGGCATAGTAAGAAATTACTCACGCTAATTTTCTGAGTTCATACCCGGTAAGCCCAATGTACCGTATTTTTCCCGAATCTCGCGCCATTTCGAGTGCTTGCAGAGTTTCGTATAGTATTATGCTCTGTTGTGGTGCAAAATCAGCGTCATGAATCTGAAGCACAACGTTCTAATAGTACCGATATCTTAAACTAGCAATACCTAGCGCTTAAGACGCTAAGTTCTTTCATCAAGTGAGTTTCTTGAAACAGCAGTTTCACCAGCGTTTACATCTGAAAGGAATAAAATAAAGAATGAAAACCAAGTTCTTGGCGTTGATCGGTGGTGCAAAATCAGCGTCATGAATCTGAAGCACAACGTTCTAATAGTACCGATATCTTAAACTAGCAATACCTAGCGCTTAAGACGCTAAGTTCTTTCATCAAGTGAGTTTCTTGAAACAGCAGTTTCACCAGCGTTTACATCTGAAAGGAATAAAATAAAGAATGAAACTTGGCGTTGATCAATCCCTGAGGGATGTGCCGTGTATACGATTTCATTAAACATCATTACAGGTGATTGAATGCATATCTGGCCTTCACAATGACTCGCGGTGGCCTACCGATGTATCGAGCCAATGTTGCTATCCTCTCAGACAGGTCTGGTACCAATTCGTTTGCCGACCCCGAAAGAATAGAAGGATTTGTGAGCCTCGAGCGCAGAATTGAACCCAAATGTATTGCAGGGCACCTGTAGCCACTGTGCTACACGGGCCCCATAAAAATTATGCAGTAACATAAGTTACTGTGAGACTGCATTAGGCTGGTAGGAAAATAATGAATTGGTTAGAAAGGCTTTTAAAATCATTCTAACAAAATTTGGTTTAATCTATGAAGTAACCATTATGATGGTCGACCACTTCAATCCATATTAGGCAAAACGCTTTTCTAGTATATCTGTTACAAATGGATGTCAAAAAATTGGTATAGTCACAGTTTCAAGTTGTCGAAAAATTAGTTACGTGCTCTACATGGATGGATCCTTCAAAATTCAAGTGAGATAAAAATCAGACGGCGGAGAATTCGGGTAGTGTACAAGACGTAAGACCCTTTTGTAAGCCAGCTTTCCAACCTTCTAGAAACCTACCAAGCAATGTGTAGCAGAAGTTGAGGCGATAAACTCAAGTTTTTCTTTCGGCCGCTTGTTTTCCAGCCCATAGGAACGCATTGCATGACACTTCCACAGAAAGTAAGGATGAAGGCATATGAGTCCGACCTTGGTTGAGATACCTAATGTTCTCGCTATGGAAGCCAGAAGGTACGGTACGTGTCGGTTTTGTAAACAAGGCAGGTCTCATTCATTGCCACCAAATACTTCAATAACTCGATATTATGAAAGAGCCACAAAGGTTGTAGGAAGACGAAAGCGGAACATGTACAGATTTGACCGATTATGAGTTTGTTATACCTCGATGGCACAAAGCGGAATTCCTCCACCAGTCCAAGCAAATTCACGTCAACAGACCTATCAGAATGGTTTCGTCGCTAATGTACGTCCAAAGTGAGGTGCAGATTTGTATTTTCGCAAACTACATGGCCCGTCGAAGAAGCGTACGAACAAGCGAACGGTGGTGGTGAACATCGCCTGGTGTACTTGGCATTCCTAGCCGTGGTTGATATATTTCTCCCAAGTGTGCGAACTACTCCTAATGCGACCGGAACTCAATGTTTTCGCACTGTTTTTGTCCTTTTCAAACGTGTTCTGCGTTTTAGCGATAAGACGAGAGAAATCCTCTAATAGGTTCTATAACGTATAATAGATCTCTCGCGAAAACCTTCTCAATCTAGGAAGGAGAATGAAAACTCCCAAAATGTTACCCGGATAGAGAAAAATCTCTCTGAAAAATACATTTTTGATTCTTGTAAAGTCAAGCTTTGGTATGAAATTTAATCCATAGGCCGAGAGACTGCTTACTTGGATGAAGCAAATATCTACATAGGTGAGCTTCAACCGTTTCAAACTGTTCATCAATGACTCGAGCACTTTGTCAGCTCGAAAGTCAAACGTCCTCGCATAGTCCAGCTCAAAACGACCGACCGAAAAATAGACATTCAATTAGCAGAAGACAAAAACTAAGAAAAAAATAAAGAGATAAAAATGTTTAACTAAACATTGGAAGAAAGAACTGACCTTCGTGCTTATGTAGTAAGCTTTGCGCGGAATTTTCGATAATACCTAGATGAAACGGTTGAAATTTATGAGATTACACTTGAATCAAGTAAAAAATAGGACGAAAATGCTGGTTATTTCGGAAAATATAGCTGACAAAATAACCTGGGGATGCGTATAGCGCAGTGGTCGGGGACGCTCAGTAATACACATGGGATCGATCCACGCGCCTCGGCTTACCAAACCCTTCTATTCCTTCGGGTCTGAAAATTGGTACTGGACTTGTCTGAGAGGGGAGGATAGCAGCACTGGCTCGACACATCGGTAGGCCACCACGAGTTACTGTAGAGGCCAGATATGCAGCCACTCACCTTTAACGATGACTAATGAAGTCGAATGCATGATGCATCCTCAGATATTTATCAACACCTAGAGCGTTATCTTTTCATGGATGATTATACAAATACAATGTTGATGAGAAATTTGCGAACCTCTGGACCGCCGGTGTCTGCAGCGAGGACCGAAGCTAGTTATTATCATCCTTTCCGGAGGATCACGTTTTCACCACCAAATCAAGTGTGTCCTTTGTTTCGCCTTTCACTCAGCTATGTTTTATAGGTGCTAGCAGCAATTAGCTATCAACAGGATTTCACATCATACCCTGACACTAAAAAGGGTAGTCAATAAATAAAAAGTGATGACATTGAGATCGATACTACAACTTCAGCTTAGCTGGGTTTAATGCTGATTTGTGTGCCAGATCAACCGTTGACGGATGATCACTGATAGCACCTATAAAACACAGCTGAAAGAAAAGCGAAAAAAAAATGAGACGCATGTGGTGAACACGTTAGCCCTCGGAAAAGGTAATAATGGGGTCGGTCCCGATGCAGACACCTATGGCGCGGATTTTTGCAAATATCTCAGGATCATCGCAGTTGTATTTCATATCATAACCCGCCATGAATAAAGAATAGACAATGATTAAAAGTGAATACAGTGCTTACTATATTTATTATTTATTTACATGACCCGTTATTACATCTACTGTGAGGTCCCCAGCCCTCCCTGCATTCCATTCGTTTTCTTCGCACTCATCGTCCACAAAGTTGCTCCAATGTGTATTGTTTCAACTCGTATTTGAGGATTTCTTCTTCCCTGTGAATATCGTAGAATACTGATCAATTCTATTCTTCTTGCAATCTTGGAGATTGCCGAGCTGATGCATTCCCACGTGGTCTGAAAGACAGTGTTGTGAAGGATGTACCAGCACCATGCTTCTTGATGGAGTGGACCACTAATCGCTTTCTTGGCTCCTCCACGGGACGACGTCTAATTTCATGTCTGATACAAACTTGTGCAACTGGTTCACCATTCAGGAGTAATGCCGGCGATAATTCGATGTACTTCAACATATTACCTGTTAGTTATTTTTGGGAAAACACGACTTCGGCTATTGAAGAAACAAGGTAACTGTACTACGACTTCTCGAAAGAACAATTATTGCAACCAGAACGGGCTTATGGGAAGTCGTCCACAACTTCTTCTGTAATTTTCTCGACATTCGCATCCATTTGCCTTCAAATCACCTCAGTGAAGATGGATATGTCCCACTTGAAATTCGATATCCCACTAGGGAAGAAACGTACAATACACGATTCTGCTCAACACAGTGACTTGATTTTGAGCGGCTGCCTAGTAAAATGTAAAGTATTCAGACAGTGAAAGCCTGTAGAATGTTGTAGCAGAATGGAGGCCTCAGGATATCACCAACCACATTCTATCTTTTGCCTATTTTCTACCAACGCTTTTCTTGAACAATCTGGAAAAAGAATTCAGAGAAACAGCTGGGTTTTAAAGAACGTTCTATGGGTGGACCTGAATGCTGCACCCAGTTACTCGAATACTACGAAGAATTAATGCAGATGTTGCTCTTTTTATTTTTCATTTATTTCAATTTATCCCTACAACCTACTAAAAATAGTTCAGGAGAATGGCCAGATGAGAATAAAACAAACATGATTGTTGTTTACACTCACCAAAGCTGATCTTCGAGACGATCATTTCGGTTTGACCGAGCCGTCGGTACTGCATACGACGGACAGCAGCTTCATCGTGAAATCGAGCCACAAAAGTAGGAGGAAGTGAAGGCTGAATATGAGATCTGATTGGACGACAGAGTAATCGCACCAATCCGCTATATTATAATTGAAATCGAAAATAAATTCCTCATCAGCCAAAGTCTAGAAATATTAATAGCTATAAAAGCAAAAATGCACAGTTGTGAAAGGTTATTTTCAAATATCACTAGTGCAATTCAAAGACTGACTGTCATTTAACCGTGATATTAACGTGCCATTTCGTTCTTCCGAACACAAAGTTTTTAACACATTGTCTTAGTTCTCAATGGCAAATGTTTCGCCATGCTCACCTTCTTCAGAGCCGTTTTCGTTTACTAAGGAATGAAATCACCAGCGTACTGTTCACACAGTTCAATAAAGAAAGCTTTCATAGAGAAGGAAAATGGGTTTGGAGACAGCGAAACAACCGGAACGTTCCTGTATCACCCGTATCAGCTGTAGTCCCATTGATCGTCGAGTGACTCGAGCGGGCGCCAGTAAATCCTCCATTTTTCCCTATCGCGTGCAAGAGTAGCCCAGTGGGTTCTGCTCGCTCTAGGGACTCGTCGAGCATCATATCTTTCTACTAGGCTTTTCCTGAAGAACTCTGACCATAGAGTCGGTGGTCTTCCTGCAGTACGTTTGACATACCGAAAAATCAAATCACTAACGGCTCTTCTCCGTCGTTTGTCATTCACACACATTTTGTGTAGGGCCCACCTTATCTTCGAGTGTTTGGCGTACAGAACAGCATCTTTCGTTTTTGATCGCTGACGCAGCTCGAATCTTCGGATCCCATCCCTCACTCGTGTGAAACGGGATAGTGCTAGCATCGCCCTTTCGACTGCGCGTTCGAAAACGCTGAATGATCTTGGATCCTGCTTACGCAGCGACCATGTTTCTGACGCATACGTTAGGACGGAGAGTACCGTTGAGTCGAAAACGCGAGCGCATTCGGGTCTTTGTTCACTTCACTACATCCACGATGCTATCGAAAGCTCCCTAAGCTACTAGTTTCATTCTGCTCAACTATAGAGCTAAGTCGTTCAACATGTTGATTTTCCCACCTTGACAGATAAAACTACTAATCGCTTTCTTGGCTCCTCCACGGGACGACGTCTAATTTCATGTCTGATACAAACTTGTGCAACTGGTTCACCATTCAGGAGTAATGCATAGCTAACAGTGCTGGTTTTTCGTTAATGGCCAATGATTTCTCGATAACTAGAGAACTTGTGGGAATGGAAACATGACAGAGCCACAGAAAAGACTTCACTTCAAAAAATCGTTCGCGTTTCTCTTTGCTTCCCACAAAACCAATATTTGACGATTCCACCCGTTTTCGCATTAAGCTAAATCTCTCATTACAGATAAAGTCAACAGTATATCAAATACCTTCCGTTTTTTGTTTCAATGTCATGATACAATGATAGTATTCAATTCAGTAGATAGGCTTTAGTAATGCCTTATTTCCTACTTTTATTTTATTTTACATGTCCCGACATCATATGCCATGCAGATCGCAGTACGTTTTGCACTCAATTCGCTTCCTAGCATCCATTATTCCCGAAAGTCCTAAGATTTTTCGGTTCGACTCCTGTTTAAGGATTTTTTGTGTTCTTTATGAATCTCATTGAATGATGATAAAGTCTGCGTGAAATCCTGGGATAGCCGTACTAGGACATTCCAAGGTGTGCTTCATCCAGGGTTTCCCAGACAAGTCTGATACCAATTTTCTGCAATACGCTGGGGTCGGAGCTTTGCTTGGCTTTGGGCTGGGTCGAACAAGATCTTCGTGAGTTGAGATTGTTTTGACCACGTTTTTCCCCATGGTTAGTTTGAGTTGGTAGTATTAAATTTGGGATTGGTTTCTGGTGCAAACAGTGGATAAATTTGTTCTCAAACCTGATTTTTCATGACGAATTTCTATAGATATGCTAATATAGGTGATAGCAAAGAACACAGATAGGGTACAAATGCAACCAACATTGACTACGTCGACGTTTAAAAGATCGTGTCGAACGTACCTTTCCGAGGATGGATTCGCTTCGTGCATGACCATACCAATAAGCAGTGTCAATAAAGTTGATACCGTTCCGAAGTGCTGCCTCAACAATCTGAGTTATCGAGTCGTCAACATTGCCGAACATACCGCTGATTGGTGCTGAGCCTTAAAATGTTCTGTTGCATGACACTAATGAACGGTTCACTGGTGCCACCTTACGTTTGTTATTGTTGATGGAACTTGTAGCCATCTGTTATTTGCGGCGATAATTCGATGTACTTCAACATATTACCTGTTAGTTATTTTTGGGAAAACACGACTTCGGCTATTGAAGAAACAAGGTAACTGTACTACGACTTCTCGAAAGAACAATTATTGCAACCAGAACGGGCTTATGGGAAGTCGTCCACAACTTCTTCTGTAATTTTCTCGACATTCGCATCCATTTGCCTTCAAATCACCTCAGTGAAGATGGATATGTCCCACTTGAAATTCGATATCCCACTAGGGAAGAAACGTACAATACACGATTCTGCTCAACACAGTGACTTGATTTTGAGCGGCTGCCTAGTAAAATGTAAAGTATTCAGACAGTGAAAGCCTGTAGAATGTTGTAGCAGAATGGAGGCCTCAGGATATCACCAACCACATTCTATCTTTTGCCTATTTTCTACCAACGCTTTTCTTGAACAATCTGGAAAAAGAATTCAGAGAAACAGCTGGGTTTTAAAGAACGTTCTATGGGTGGACCTGAATGCTGCACCCAGTTACTCGAATACTACGAAGAATTAATGCAGATGTTGCTCTTTTTATTTTTCATTTATTTCAATTTATCCCTACAACCTACTAAAAATAGTTCAGGAGAATGGCCAGATGAGAATAAAACAAACATGATTGTTGTTTACACTCACCAAAGCTGATCTTCGAGACGATCATTTCGGTTTGACCGAGCCGTCGGTACTGCATACGACGGACAGCAGCTTCATCGTGAAATCGAGCCACAAAAGTAGGAGGAAGTGAAGGCTGAATATGAGATCTGATTGGACGACAGAGTAATCGCACCAATCCGCTATATTATAATTGAAATCGAAAATAAATTCCTCATCAGCCAAAGTCTAGAAATATTAATAGCTATAAAAGCAAAAATGCACAGTTGTGAAAGGTTATTTTCAAATATCACTAGTGCAATTCAAAGACTGACTGTCATTTAACCGTGATATTAACGTGCCATTTCGTTCTTCCGAACACAAAGTTTTTTAACACATTGTCTTAGTTCTCAATGGCAAATGTTTCGCCATGCTCACCTTCTTCAGAGCCGTTTTCGTTTACTAAGGAATGAAATCACCAGCGTACTGTTCACACAGTTCAATAAAGAAAGCTTTCATGGAGAAGGAAAATGGGTTTGGAGACAGCGAAACAACCGGAACGTTCCTGTATCACCCGTATCAGCTGTAGTCCCATTGATCGTCGAGTGACTCGAGCGGGCGCCAGTAAATCCTCCATTTTTCCCTATCGCGTGCAAGAGTAGCCCAGTGGGTTCTGCTCGCTCTAGGGACTCGTCGAGCATCATATCTTTCTACTAGGCTTTTCCTGAAGAACTCTGACCATAGAGTCGGTGGTCTTCCTGCAGTACGTTTGACATACCGAAAAATCCAATCACTAACGGCTCTTCTCCGTCGTTTGTCATTCACACACATTTTGTGTAGGGCCCACCTTATCTTCGAGTGTTTGGCGTACAGAACAGCATCTTTCGTTTTTGATCGCTGACGCAGCTCGAATCTTCGGATCCCATCCCTCACTCGTGTGAAACGGGATAGTGCTAGCATCGCCCTTTCGACTGCGCGTTCGAAAACGCTGAATGATCTTGGATCCTGCTTACGCAGCGACCATGTTTCTGACGCATACGTTAGGACGGAGAGTACCGTTGAGTCGAAAACGCGAGCGCATTCGGGTCTTTGTTCACTTCACTACATCCACGATGCTATCGAAAGCTCCCTAAGCTACTAGTTTCATTCTGCTCAACTATAGAGCTAAGTCGTTCAACATGTTGATTTTCCCACCTTGACAGATAAAACTGGAGTATTCGGAGATATTCGTTCCGCTGAGCGTGAATGGCACATACGAAACCAATCCGTTCCTCATGGACATCGTTTTCTTTAGATTTAGTCGAAGACCAATCTTTCCACACGCTTTATCAAAGTCTGCAAGCATGCGTTCCGCTTGGCTAATGTCTGGTGTTATAAGAACGATATCATCAGCAAAGCGAAGGTGATGTAACTGCCGGCCATCGATTTTCACTCCCATATTATCCCATTCCAATGTTCGCATGACGTTCTGATTGTATTTTGTCGAGATTTTTAGAGATTTATTTTCAAGATTGTATCGCTATGCCTAACTCCACTTTTGATGTCAACGTTAATATCGTTGTAAAATGATGAAATCTTGGATGTGAAATTTTTGTACAGCTCACGAAGAATCTTTATGTACTGAGTAGGGACTCCTTGATTACCAAGGGCTTCCATGACTGCTTCTATCTCAATTGAATCAAAAGCCTTCTCTAAGTCGATGAAAGTGAGACAGAGCGGTCTTTTGTACTCTCGCGATACTTCAATGAGCCTTGTTAACGTGTGAATGTGGTCCATCGTACTAAATCCTTTTCGAAACCCTGCTTGCTCGCACGGCTGTCCTTCGTCCAGTGTTTTTTTCCTTTCCGCGAAAAATAGAATTTTGCACGAAGAAGGCGATGGTCAGATCCCGTGTAGAATTTTAGGACAATAGCGACATCGGTTAGATAAAACCTTCTATTTACTATGATGTGGCCTATTTCGTTATGGTACTCTATTGGGAGACTCCCACGTCCAGCGTTGAGGGTGCGGCTTCTGGCATTGCGTGTTACCATGGATGGTCTTGGTCGCCATGATAAACTCAGAGAGCTGCTCACTCTGTTCGTTCCATTCTAATTCGTGGGCTCTAATGTGACCTTCTTCAGACGTTCTTCGTGATCCATTCTTGGCTTCGAAATCTCTAATGATGACCTTGAAGAATGTGTGGCTTTCTCTGTAAAACTTCTCCATGTCGATATAGAACGCCTCGACTTCTTCTCGGTCAATAGCTTGATGTCGGCGCGTAAACGACGAAGAATGGCAAAGCCTGAATTGATCCACATCTTTTTAATCATAAACGTCCGATTCGAGCCCTAAGTTGTTCGAATGAATCGATGATCATAGACAAAGTCGTGTTGACAAGAACGCCAACGCCGCCGACTCCTCTACTGTTGTATGTTCCGAGGAACAGAACAGTCTTCCGGTGTCATAGACGGCGTTGAGTCGTCTCGGTGGGTGGAGTCGTCTCGCCTCGACCAGGCTGATGACGTCGTACCTTCTCCTCCTTGCTTGCATGAGGAAGTCTTCTATCAAGAACTCGGATAGTAGTGTACGTGCACTGCAGGCACAGATCGACACCTTAGTTCTTTGCTATCTAGTCAGCTTCCATTAGCCCTTAGATTTTAGCAATCTCTACGTGCTCGCCCTAGCCAACGCTGCCGAATTGAGGGCTCTTTCGGGGTCAGGAGAATAAGGCCCGTTTTTTCTACTGTGCTTAGCATATTTGATACCGACGAATAGCTTGCTGGGCTCTGAACGTGGGGGGCTGGTTATACTCACGGGTAGCTCGCCAGGCTCTCCCAGAGTGGACATGAAGCTTATTTGTTGGAGGCGACTCTTAATCGCCTCCCATATACTTCCCTTTCGCTTGATTGCAGGCTTTTGGCAGAATTGACTCGTAGAATACAATCCGCATAAAGCGAGAACGCACCCACACACGCATGCATGAATACGCCTAGCAAATACAGAAAGTAGGTGCCGAATCGGAGCAGCAGAAACAGGGAGTCCATCCCCTGGATCCATCTGCGTCTCAGGGAAGCAAAGATCGCTTTTAGTCCAATTACCCCCCTATCCGCCACCTGCGGACGCGCCACGTTGCTTCGCGTCTAACCGGCTATCGGGATTCCTCATGTGAGGAACATCCGTGGGCCGGAACATTAACCATTGAAAACGAAGGTATGGATCAGCAATCTCGTGTCGTCTCTCACCCAGGATCGACTTTCTATTAACCTCAGCATTGTATTATTGTGATTTTTGTATTATTATATTACATTGTATTATGAATTCGTCGTTTTCTCTCTTAGCAATCGCGAGGTTGTTAAACAGCATATGTTTACTTCCATACAATAACACACATACAACACAATCGTAGCTGAAGTTTCGGCAGGATCGCCTTCTTCAGAGCCTGGAAGGGTGCACCAATAATACGCAACTCACCAGGTCAAACACTTCAACAGCACAAACAGAAAGATGGAAATCTGAGCGATAATTACAAGATCTACGGCTTCTCGAAAAAAAAACCCACCGCTTTTTTCATCTGTCTTCCACCGAGGAA
>MQTX01000058.1:2303007-2334591 GCA_009735665.1 Angiostrongylus cantonensis | reverse complement strand
CGGTGACTCTAGACTTTTTTGGTGCAGCATCAACCGAATTTTGACTCCTAGCAAAGTTGACTTTTTTGACTCTATGGTTTCTTGAAGCCGAGACACGCGAATTATTCAACAGATTCTCAAACTTTCGCTGCAAGGCTATTTTGGCATTAGACCTAATAGAATCGCATTAATAATATATTATATAATTAATATTGTCCCACCAACTATTCTCCTCCAAAGTTGATCCTCCAAATACAAAGCACAAAATTGTTCCTTCGTCACACATTTCATCTTCCTTGCGAACATTTCGTTCCGTTTGCTTCGTAGTGCGACGTGGGGTAGTTCCGTTTCGATGCCTCGCACTTGTTGGCTGTCCTCTGGTCTACCGCATATCTCGTGAAGCCGTTTCCGTTTTATGAACTTCGGCACGACTCGGCGTTGAATGCAGCGGTGGAGAAAGTGGATCTGTTGTCTGCCTAAGACGATCTTTTGTCTTAGTGACAGTGCTTCCTTCACAAGTCGAAAGTACTTTGCTGGTACATTTTGTAATAGTACGCAGGGTCGACTTTCTATTAACCTCGGCATTGGATTATAAATTCGTCGTTTTCTCTCTTAGCAATCGCGAGGTTATTAAACAGCATACGTTTACTTCCAAACAATAACACACATACAACACAATCGTAGCTGACGTTTCGGCAGAATCGCCTTCTTCAGAGCCTGGAAGGGTACACTAATACGCAACTTACTAGGTCAAACACTTCAACAGCACGAACAGATGGAAGTATGGAAGTAAACGCATGCTGTTTAACAATCTCGCGATTGCTAAGACAGAAAACGACGAATTCATAATCTCGTGTCAGTTATCTATCTCATCAAGAACATTCATAAGGACAGAACAACATATCATTTACATTTTGGAATCTCTAGAATTCACACAAACTTTGTCTAATGAACACCACGCTCCTTCAATTCACAGAAAAACTAGTTCCTCCTAGTCTTCGTCATTTCTAAAATGAATAGCGACTTAAAAAAACAAATAGTCACTGATATTCCACACTAAATGTTTCTTTTAACACTCTCGGGACCACGCCTCATTTTGGTTTCGTTGCGCAGTTGACGACACTTCAAGTTTAGTTGTGCTCACTGTGACACCTGTGGATGTCACACCGGCTACAAAGGCAGTTTTTAATTAGCCCCATCCTCTTTCATTGTAATTTTCATTCTACAAGCCGGTTTTTTTGCGTTTTGGTAGAAGTCCTGCGCTTCTGTTATTCTTTTCAATGCTCCATGTTCTTCTACACGCCCTCCGATATTTTCCGAGCATATACACCTCTTGCTTCCCAACAGTTTACCGCCTCATCGTGGCTGCGAGGTGTTCCAGGGTGTCAGCTGTGATGTAAAGCGGGGTGATCCATCCCTCCGGTAGGGTCTCCTAAGCTGAGAAAGGGTCCGGATTTTCCATCAGGAAGCTGAGCTAAGAGTAAACCAATACCGGGATTGACCACCGTCCTGGTATCAAACTAGTCGCATGGTGGCAAATCCTACTCTGATCCACAAGGCCTGCGACCGCCTGTAGTCGTCATCACCAGCGGCAGAGTTTGGTCATGCTGTCCTCGGGATTCCAAGGACCCACCATGGCTAAACCAGCAAAATCCCTAAGAATAGAGATTATGCTGGGGTCCGCAGAACCAGTGAGGACGGGCCATCCATGGAACCCTGCATGCATACACCTCTTGTGTATGAGGAAAAAAAATCGTCCACTATGCAGTTGTACTTCCATCAACATTTAATGAAGTTGCACAACTTTTGAAATTAATTTGTATAGTGTTTAAAGAGGTAATCCAAAGCAATTCTCGACCAACAGTTGTTCATTTGAACGGAATCTCACTACTGTGACAAATAAAAGTAAGGAATGCAGAGTTTCCAAGGAAGACGAACAGAATTCAGCTGAAGCGTGAAAATCAACAACCAAACGAATTCAAGTGAAACATTTTAAACAGTTAGTAAGAGTTAAATTGCTATTACAAGAATGAAAAGTTGAAGTGACTTACATCGGTGGCACCTCCTTTCCGAAGACGATTCGATGCCAGCGACATCGAGCGCGGCACGGAGTGTGAAGTCGATGGCTACAAGTATGATTTCATTATTAAAAGACTCAGGAATACTGTTATAAGTCCAAGGGTTTCTCGGTTTTTCATCAAATATGGTGCACTGCGATTTAACCTTGTAACTATAGCTATACAAGAATTGTTATTTCATTGACAGACCAAAGGAACTACGGCTTTGATGTTTCTTAGTCCATTGAAAACAACTCCTCGTATTTTTTCATCTTTATCGCTTCTTCACTGCTCTCCTCTTGACTCGGTTTTTTTCTTGTCTTCACCTTCTCCGCTGAGTTTTCAATGTTCTTTACAATCAAACTATTTACACCTTGAGTTATATTTTAATATACATTTTTATTTGAATACGTCTACGACCCATTCCGTCTTCATCTTTAACAACTAACCCAAGAACAAGATTGCAAGTAAACATCAAAGTTCCGTTACTTTTACTGGGTAAAATGACCACATGGGGTATCCTACATTACGCCTACACGACGACGAGTAATATTCCGCCGCTGCCGCTTGGAATTACGTCTAATTCCATGTCGGTTACGGACTCGCCAGTTTTTCAGCAATAGGCGATAATATTTCGATAACCAGCAGACTTGTGAAGTTGTCAACATGAAGAATTTATGAAAGATTTTGCTCTATCGCGCGAATGGTATGTATCTTGCATTTGTTCCTATAGCAAACCGTACAACCTCGCTATCAGCATTTGGAAATGCTTTGCAACTTATGATGAGTTTACTTGTTTTTTAACACCCACCCATCCCATTCGATAACCACAAAGATTTTTTGCACACTGTTAATGGCAGAGAATAGCCCTTTTGAGCCACCAGTGACACAGAACCTACGTTAGTAAAGCCGTCGATTTATCCAGAAATTTGTTAAAAACCTCTGTATGAAGAAATAAGGCGCGTTTAGCGTAGCGGTTAGAGGACGTGTGATGTAATGCACACGTGTCCATTAGTTCGGTCGCCCCAAGCTCAGAAAGTTATCCGGAATTAACAAATTTTCACTAGACCTGTTTCGGAAGACAGCAGTACTGAGTTGATATATCGGTAGGTCACCGCATTTCATTGCATAGCTCAGATGTGCATTCAGTCACCTGTACGACGCCAAGAATGAAGCGGAACGCATTGCGCATACCTAAGAAGTTGATTAACTCCGAGAGCTTAATCCTTTCAATTTTCTGAAAAACAAGTCATTGAGAAAGGAGCGCATAGGGTGCAGTGCATTTTCGACCAACCTGCCCTGTCCACGCATGCACTAACAAAATGCATTCCTAGCGTTATAAGTTAATCCGGAATTCTTTTCGCCAAGGTATAAAGAAATTGACCGGGAATAGTTGTCTCTGGTGGTGCTTAGTGGATATAGCAGGAAGGTAGTACAGCACATAATATAGTTCCTCCATTGTCCAGCGTCAAGCGCCTCGAGTATATCGGCTTGAAGAAGAATTTGCCCAGTATCTAACTAGTTTTTCCGTCCATAACATAATGGCCCAAATTTTGTAGGTGTTCATACACACCCTGGATTGTCTTCAAAACCGGCTTTGAAAAAAGCAACGGTGCCAAAACCCTAGCCGAAAAGGAATTTTATGCCACCCTCGTGTCAATCATGTAAAAAATTATTTAAAAGATAAAGGATAAAGCTCTCGGCGTTGATCAATCCCTGAGGGATGCGTCATGTATTCGACTTCATTAAGTATCGTTGGAGGTGATTGAATGCATATCTGGCCTTTACAATGACTCGGGGTGGCCTGCCAATGTGTCGAGCCAGTGCTGCTATCCTCCCAGACTTGTCTGGTACCAGTTTGCCGACCCCGGAGGGATGAAAGGCTTGGTGGGCCTTGGGCGCATGGATGCGTGCGTGTCGCAGCGGCGCCTCCAACCACTGCACCACACGCGCCCATAAAATTATTTATCCGATAAATAATCTAGGCTAAATAATTTTATTTATCCTAGGTTATTTTTTTAAAAATGCCTCACTTTCCTGCCCTGTGGAATGTTTTATGAAAAATTTTGCAGAGCAGCTCGACAAGAAGCTAAATCTAGTAAAAAGCTAACTAATGCAGGCATACTGTAGGATACGGTTACCTGCTGATGGTGTAGGGAGAAGCGTGACAGCGTACCATTCACGCATACAGGCACCCCCCTCGCTCGCGAGAACGTATGCGATTGCATTCTATGTCATCGTCTCTGCGATGGTGGTAGCCGCATGCTGAAACTCAATGAAACAAATCACCGGTCGGAGTAGACGGGATGAATCAAGATTTACGAATATCACCATGAGTTGATACTGTAACTAATACTAGAGCGTCGGGTTTAGTGCTGTAGTAAGAGATGCACTGCAGTGCACACATTACCGTTGGTCGATCCAGCTCCCTGAGCGCACCTCCCATTCCTCTGGGTTCAGTAAGTCGGAGTAGTCAGGGAGAATAAAAATACTGATTTGACACGTCAGCAAACCCCATAGCTCACTCTATAGAGCAAACATGCATTTAACCACCCCTATGATACAACAAATGGAATCCAAAACACGGCGCAACCCTAAAGGACTGGTTAACGTTGCATGCTTTTTTGCCTTTCAACTTTTAATTCATGCCATTCCCCCAGTTAACATGTTGGCCAGAATTCTACACTAAGAAGGTATGACGCGTTCTCAGCAAAGAAGAAATTGATCTTAGGTCTGGAACCAATCTGGTCGACTTGTTCTTCAAATGCTATCTCGGAAGGAATTGAAAAACATGGGTAGCAATATCAGGATATGTAAAAGAATAACCGTCCTTTTCAAAAACTGCTGTAACAATAGAAGATTTTAGAAGCTACCCATGAAGAGAGTCAGAGATTGGTTCGAATCGAAGATAAGTTGAAAAAATCCGGTGCTTTAAGAATCTCCAATAGCTCCTCAATTACATCGACGTGTAGTAAAACAAAAGAGGGCAAAAAAGATAAAACGTCTGGCTGCAAAACCTTTAAGCCAAGATTTGATTAAAAGCCTAATGATAAGTGATATCCAAGTGATAAAATACGTATGAATTTTACAATGGAGATAGCTCCTTATTTCATCATTAACACGAGAACTGGTGTTGTAAATCATAATTATTACAGTGAAGGAAATCGACAGGAACATGGAGCAGTCTTACTGGTGATCCTTAGCATATCACTCTACAATTAGAGCTGATATGCCAGTACTGAGCTGAACACCAAGTAACACTAGAACTACAGAGGTTGGGATGAACGTCTGCAATGTCCGGAGCGATCTCACGAACTGCAAAACCAAGCTTATTCGACTTCCACGATGAATACTCTTTGAGTCCACAACAGAAACAGTTAAGGTTATCCACGAAATATATTCCGACCTTGCCAACACTTGAGTCCACATTATGTCAACCAATTCGGGTTTGCCGTCCCACAATGATTCTCCCTATTGAGATCTGATTTGCTATCTCACGGGTTAGGAACTGTGAAGTAGCCGGTCCTGATCGCATCACAATCGACTATCAGAGAAATCTATCACTGCCCTTCCTTTTCAAGCTGTCGTTTTTTTTCACACATTTCTATCAAAATATAAAGTTCTTATGTTCCATGTCTATCTTCTGACAGAATTTTTCACTCTTATTCAGCATATTGCATCGTATTTCAAGTCAGTAGACAATTATGCCTACTTCCATCAATAAACCAAATGAAGCCTGCAATGCTTCTATCATGCCGATTTTAACTAGGTTCCTTTATGGATGATCAACAACGGTACACAATCAATGAAGGACATATACAAACTCATTTTGAATCATGGATTTATTCTTCAGAAAACGTAACTCTGCAGAAGGTAAGGCTTTAAATTGTTAATCGGATGACTTCTTAAACGATTGTGTGCAGACCGAAATCAAATGTTGTGAGGCTTTATGGATGAAAAAATCGTGATGGATTTCCAGTGATTCCTCAGCGTGCTCAAATTTACCCTCTTGAAGATTAAGTAAAAACAATATGTAGAGTTATAGAGGAAATTACAGACGAGCAATGCGAAGGGCATACACCATTGTATGCTATAGTCTACTTGTGGTCGCTCTTTTCACCAGCAGCGGTCTCCTCGCTTACAAAACGACTTCATTCAGAAAGGTTCTTTATAACCCATTAACTAATGAATTATTAGGAATTTAGGGAACAGATCGGCTTGTATGAACAATAGGAGCTACAGTATGTTTTGGACAAGCTACTGATTGGTTGCAAAAAGTGCAAGAAAATCTTTCTACGCACCAAAATAAACTACCGGAAGCAAAATGACCTCTGCATAGGTCACGCCGGCCACTCTTCACCTAAAAAAGTATGAATTCATATGTTACAAGTTTTCCATGCACCACAGTTAGTAACCGTCGATTGTTAGACATGAACGCGAAGGTAGATGGAAACGAAAACATGGAAACGTGCATTTATAATAAAAAATAGAAAAGAAAAAGGCAAAGAGAAACAAAGCAAAACAATTTAAAAGAGATAAAGAGATGGGAGACAAAGAAACGATTCAAAATATGCTTGGGTTAGCACAACTCGCGAAGGCAGGCCCTCCCTCCAAATATCAAAGTATTTAAATAGGTAAAGAAGAGGTGTAAAGGATCAGGAAGACGCTACATGATAACCATTGTCGATCAATGTGTCGACTTGTCGAGAATATGTGCTCGTGGAAAGTTTTCGCATTTCAAATGCATTGCAATGACTGCCCTGCAACTGCTGAACGAGCTGGCCGACAAGATGCACTCGCGTTCAACTTACTTGTTGGACTCGTCAATAGCTAGCAAGCACGCTGTCATCATACGTTTCCCGCGTCTTACTGACAGAAAGTTCAAATATACCTTATTTTATCGGTAGAATAACATGATGTTGTTACTAAACATTTAATGGGCTAACGTTTCGACGTGTTCGTCTGCCTAAGCGCCGATGATACGAGTCAATGGCCTATAGTCGTTCGACTTCTCGATGAAATAAGCTACATTGATTATTCACATCGAGACATATTGAAAGCCGGTTTGCAGCAAAAAATAGTAAATCGACTTTATATCCTGGCTTTTCGAACAATTCCAAACATTGTGATAAGATGGTGAACCGTTCCAACCCTATAAATCTGCGAAACACCAAACAGGAAAGGAGGCGCATATAGGAAGGTTATGTAGAAGGAATTTCCCATACATCACGAGAAGCGCAGTGGCGCAGAGATTTCCTGCAGTACACGCATGACCACTGCTGGCCCTATCCTACCCAATGAGCTAACAAATAGGTCTTTCCAGGTCCAGGTCTTTCCGTTTCTCCGGTGTGTGAGCAAGTCAACACCTGACGGCTGTGGAGAAGTTTGCTCCGATCCACAAGAATTATGAGTACCTTGGTGAGAAGCCGTGGACACAGAGATATCCTGGGATTCCACGGAGAATCAAATCAACCAGCAGTCAACGTCATTCATGAAGAAAACAAAATCTTCATTGTTAGCCAAACCGAAAATAAATCCGAGGACACTCGTGAATAGCGGATGTGAAACAAAGAATTCATTGAAACGATTGCTCCCACCCACACAATACGTAGAGTCAGATCCAATACATAAATAAACATTAAAATATACTGCTAGGTTAATGCTCTTCTACGCTACGCGCTCTTCCTGACGTTCATATGTCGTAAGTAAAAGAGTAGAACAACTAAACACCATAGTAAAAATACGAAGATAAAGTACATAAATGTTCCTGGAAGCCAATAGTAGCTCTAGCTCTAACAGGTAAATTAACAGTTTCCTAATTAGCTAACGCAATCGTAACATTTGAAGCTACTACACCTCACGAAAAATTCGAGACAAGTGATTGAAAATGATGATTGAAGATGATTCGAGACAAATGATGAAAAATTCGAGACAAATAAATGAAGTATCCAATTGTGGATGTACTTGTAACTGATTTCTTGCGGATTTCGCAGTCTACAACAATTCACAAAATAGCACGTTTATTCCTGACAATGATGCCGAGATATTTGCAAAACTCCAGAGAGCAGGTGTCAGCGATGGGGATTGAACGCGCTATTACCTTTCCAGGGCTGACGGGTTCACTATACAGGTCCTTCGTTTCGCCTTTTTCTCAGCCGTGTTATTGACTTACAGGTGCTTTCAGCAATCACCAGTCAATAGGATTGACCTGGGAAGCACAAATCGGCATTGAACCCAATTAATCTGTGTGTATCACAGCATCAATGTGGTTGTATTTCATATAATACCTTGCCGTGAAAGGTTGAAGTAAGCAGTGAATAAAAAAAACTGGGTAAATTAGTTCTTTCGAAAGCTTCTGACATGGATCAGCCTGTTATATCAACATGCTCGGTCTAAAGGGTATCGACGCGCCCTACATAAAAGGGCTTACCGACCCCAGTAATCATTGCACAACGACTATACGGTTCTCCAATTTAGCACTCGCTTTTCAAATTGGTAATGGAACACGACAAGGTGACAATATGCGCCACCATACCAGTACAGGCAATCTCATAAGTCGAAGAACAGGGGACATGAACGATTCTTCTTCAACCATAGTTTTGTCAAAAACATTATCCTCACTTCGAAAAGCACTAAGAAGTAAAAATAAGACACCGAGCTTAACGAGACAGAGTGAAAGTGACTACGACTAAGTAAGAAGAAAACAGAATTTATTAAGAACGCCTAGATGCTGCGAAATGAATGCATAATCCTGAATAGATCACCAGTTCTAAGAATACTTGAAACGTCCAGTGAATATGGATATCATAAAAAGAACTAATTCGAAGCATGTGTTCGTTACACGCGTAAAGTAACTATGCTCAAAAGTGGACTGAACCTTCAGATTCTCCAACCACAACCAAACGGAACCGCTTATGCGACCACCTTCATGCTATCTAAGCAATATAGAAGATGAATCAAACAATGTAAGTGGTAATGAAAGTAACAGTAGAATGCAATTTGTGATGGAAATAACAAGTGACTGCTCTAATCTATAGGAATCGCAACCCAGTGTATAGATCTGGTAAATAGATTTCTATTTACGACTAGTTAGCACTATTCTCGGGAAGACTTTTTTGTTAGCATATTCCCCATAAAGAATAAAAAAGGAGCAAAGTTCTCGGCATTGATCAATCCATGATGGATGCGCCATTCATTCGACTTCATCAAGTATCGTTGGAGGTGAGTGAATGCATAACTGGCCCACATAGTGATTTATGGTGGCCTACCGATGTATTGCGTCAGTGATCGCATCCTCTCAGACAAGTCTGGTACCTATTTTCCCACCCCAGAGGGACGGGGAGCTTGGTGAGCCTGGGACTCGGGACCAATACCATGTCAATTGTTCTAACCCCAATTGAAGCCTCTAACCACTACGCTACACACACCTCTACATGTCCCATATCCCTTATGAGACAAAGATGTAGATTGAAATTATTCAAGGCGTGAAACAAGTTGGTATATACTTGCAACAATATGGTATACGTCGTGAACATGTCAACAAGGTGCTGAGTCAGTGATTATGATATTCATCCCCTATTACTGAGAACAGAACAGGAAATGTACAACGGTCATTAAACAGGATGACAAGAGGAGCGTTATAATTTTCTCCACGGCGCGTGGCACGACTTGGGAATTACCAATCTCGGACTGACTAAAAATGGTATAAGCATCTTGCTTATTCACAGTTTTGGTTTACCTATTTTTACCCATAGTTTAGATATATATGTACTTGTTCACAGACATGTGAAGTAAACCCATGGAGAATCTACTGCAAAAGCAACAGTTTCAGCGCAAACCTGACGTTCTTGCTGAATTTTGCTAATTACGCGCTAATTTTGTAAAGAAGTGGGCTTAACGAGTATACTCGGAAACTACATTTTCAAGCTAATAGTGCTTCCCGTCCATCGATGCGTTTTGGAAAACGAAACACCTAACTCGAAAAAATAGTGGTTATGCGTTGAATATTATAAAGGGATGGCAAAATATGGTGATACCAAATTTACTACTAAATATGCTGAGCAGGCTTTTCGTAGTTTCAGTGAATTTAGTGGACGTTTAAACTGTCCTGTGCATCGTGCATAAGAAGTGCATATTATTTGATGGACGGATAAATTCTATGTAACTACCACACAATGTATATAAAATTAAATAAAAGGATAAAGCTCTCGGCGTTGATCAATCCTGAAGAATGGGCCATCAATTCGATATCAATAAGCATCGTTTGGAGGTGCAAATCTGGCCTTTACAATGACTCGCGGTGGCATACCGATGTATCGAGCCAATACTGCCATCCTCCCAGAGGAGTTTGGTACCAATTTGCCGGCCCCGGAGGGATGGAAGGTTTGGTGGGCTTAGGGATCGATTCCACATGTGTGTTGCAGGACGCCTCCGACCACTGCGCCACACGCGACTTTATGTATATAATTGCAAATCCTATCTAATTAGTGTATACTGCAAAGGTACCCATTGCAAAAATTGTAAACTTTCGAATAAATACTTTTGTGTATAACTTTTTTAAAATACAAAATCATCAAAAAATTATTACTACTGGCTCAGAAAATATAAAGTGTTTCCAAAGAAGTATTGTGCGGAAACAGTTTGGCAAACTCTTATTTAACTGAGGTCTAGGTTTTCCCTGTAATCATTCATTTCGGTGATTGGGCTAAACAATGGCCCATTCACAGTTGGGCCGTACTCTGAGTAAAGTGCAAAGGCACCTCACTATAGTGTAGAGATTTCTTCGTGTCTAGATTCCATGATAAAATTCTTGCACTTCAAAGCTTATTCTCTTGGTTGAGCTACAGTAGGAATAAGAACCTTACGGAAGGTAATTTAATTTATTGATACGCTAACACAAGGTTGCTAGCAATTACTTCTTCTGCTAAAGTTTCGACGTTTTGGTCTTCATCAGAGCCAACAGTACGAGTTGATGGCCCACAGTCGTTCGTATTCTTGATGTTGTGTGTTCGTCGCATACCAAGTCGGATGTTCTTCAGTGCTTACGGAAGGTTTTCTCCTTCGTTTGACATTCTATTGAGGGTATTCTAGCGTGCATTTAACTTTATTTTTCACATATCTAATCCAAGTTCATTAGCTGCATATGCTAATGATTACCAATCAATGACACTGATTTTCGCAACGAGTTTGTGGATGGACTATGGCTAAGGAAGGTGATTTTAGGAAAGTTCATATCAGATCCAAAAAAACCATACCACAAAGGCTTTACTAATGGATTTCGTTTCACGCACAACAAACTTGTTGCCACATACTACTCCTTCTTCCTACTCTCTCTTTGCTTTTGGACGATGGCGCAGAATTTGGCCGGCCTTACGGATTCAATAAAAAGGTTCCGTTGACGTTTCTGTAGATTGTTCCAACGCAAAAGGTACAACGCCAAAAAAGTCTCCATGGTAGGTTGTGGATGTGACCCTTTGACATACGTGATTGACAACTCTCCATCATGGAAGACTCCTTGGCCTGAAAGTCCGACACGCACCTGCCAGCATCCTGTGCTCGCAATTGAGCAGACAACGACGTAAACAGGGTAAGTGCAACGTTATTCAACCGACTGAGACGAGTACATCATTTTTTCTAATGTTAAGGAGTAACCATTTCTCTAAGGAGAATTGAAAGTAAAGAGTCGTGATTTAGATTAGCTTAGCTGTTAACATTTACCTTTTGAACAACTAACAAGCCATTAGGGTTGTCTGGATACTATGCGTCTTCATGGGACCTCAATACATCTTCCAAACTGGCACTAGAGCAATTCAAATCAGAGAACTCAGTGGTGCAGTGCGTAACAGCTTAGCTTCTGGAAACGGTAATCACGGATTCGAGTTCGGGCTAAGGTCTGAAGTTTCCAAATATCTCAGCATTATTGTGGTTGTATTTCATATAATACCTAACCATGAAAGAATAATATACAGTGAATAAAGAGTCAGACACTTCACAATTGTTCCTCTAATTTTCCTCGCAAGCGTAAACGGTGGTGTTGGTCTGCCTTGATCGTGATGACTTCGTGAAATATCGCTGATAACCTCATCGAAGTAGCATCCTTTATCCTACTTAGCAATTCTTTGCCATTCTACTTCAGTGATGCTTATTCTTGTTATATTTACTTCACATGCTGTCAAGGAAACTCACTGGTTGTGATTTCATGCATGCATAACCGAAGTTAATTGCACATGGCTTTGCTTTAACATCGGCATGAAAAATCAATATCTCCTTAGATGATCTGGAGAATCGAGTTGGATCAAGGTGGCTCAGATGAAGTCGAGGACGCCGGAGGCTTACTCAACAAGTATTTTGTAACAACTTCGTGTTAGCTTAATCGTCTAAGAAAATATTCATCTTTATTTGCTTTAACCAACAATTGTCAAAAGCCCAATATAACCATGAACTATTAACGCTTCAACGGCAGACAACAAACAACAGTGTACAAGATATGGGTAACATAACCTTAAAACTTAAAAACTATAAAACATCTTAACCCTACATTTTTAAAAGTAATAACGACAACTTTAACTAATTATCCAAACAATACAACAGTTCTCAATTCAGTATCTAAAACAACTATTGTAACAATCTCAACATTTCCAAAGATTTGGGTGCACGTAAAACAACAGAATTTCACGAAGATCGTACAAATAAGTGGATTTTGAAAATCTGAACCCTAAGACAAATGATGGAAATCAACACGTATCCATCAAATTGTTAAAAGGTTTGAGGCCTGGACTAGAGGTGTAGACTGTAAACAGAGGAGATGTCACCACAGGACTTCGACTACCGAATTGACCTTAAATGAAGAGTTCACGAATTTAGATAGAAATGAAGAACCAGAACTACCTTTTTTCAAATGAGTGTGAAAAATACTTAATAATCGAGTCCTTCATGTTCAGACAGTTTTGCAGAGTGCTGTTTCGCTTCTGTAAAAACTTAAAACAATACTTCGAAACCGACTTTCCTTGAACCTCGGTGTGCATAATCAATATGTATTCTTTATTTGATGAGCTTACACGAGGTTGATAAAAATATTTATTACCGGCTAACGTTTCGACGTCTTCGTCTTCATCAGAGCCGATGATCCGAGTCGATGGTCCACGTTTGTTATTCGTCTCGATGTGGCGGCTTCGCCTTCGTGTCGAGTCAGGTCTTCCTCAGCGGTCCGTCTCCTCGAATGAGGCGCACTCATTCGGGATATTATCATTATATCCACCATCAGCATCGTGTATAAAAGGGCATCACTGAATGAGTGTGCCTCATTCGAGGAGACGGACCGCTGAGGAAGACCTGACTCGACACGAAGGCGAAGCCGCCACATCGAGACGAATAACAAGCGTAGACCATCGACTCGAATCATCGGCTCTGATGAAGATGACGACGGCATCCAAATGTTAGCCGAATAAAGACTACTTCTCAACCTCATGTAAGCTTATCAAAGAAAGAAGACATGTTGACTAGTTATACCGAGGAAAAAAGGTCAGTTTTTGAAATCGAACACCAAAATTTCAGACTAAAAAACCCAAGACAAAAGTGATGAAAATGAACAGCGACATTTGCATTGATAAAGGTGACAAGGCTCCCTATCGGCACGATGTATAACAGAGATATCAAAATCTACTACGCGACGCTGAACGAGTCCTAGATAGACCACCTCAAATCCCACTACAGTATAATTAATGAATTAAACAGATTTCAAAAGTCTACGAGGAGCTGCTAAAGATTTTCAAATGAAGTGTTGCAAATAAACACCGAAAAGCGACAAACATCTCAGATAAAGACGAGAATAAATTCTGGTCAAAGCTGCGAAGTCGTGGAGACGTTATGTGATGCGAAGAAGAAAAAATTACGAAGAAACGATGAATATTGCGCTACGTACCAGCTAATACACCTTTAAGCACCCGATGATGGATCGTTATCATGAAAATAGGTATTCTTAATGCTGCCAAAAAAAAAACTTACTTCATTCGTGAGATATTCCACTCTGCTCAATGTGACGACGACCCACATTCCCAAGAAATAAATACTATCGACACAAATCAATTCAATTCCGAAAATAAAGTTATCGCCGAGATACCAGCCACAACAAGAACTTGATAGCAACTTCGTGTAGTTCCATTAATAAACCAACACACTGGCTATTAATGAATAGTTTAAACAGAATCGCCTTTATAGCTGCACGAGAATAACTGCTGTCTTCCGACATCTGGTAGACTCAAACAAATGTATGTTCAGCAATGTAATGTTCAAAGTCCTCCACAGTAATACCAAAAACGAATTATGATGTTCTTGTCTCAAAGCCAACCTAATAATAACATATTTCAAAATCATTACAAAGATATCAGTTTACGGCTACAATATGATCTCCAAGGCCAAATTCAAACACTCATTCTTCAATAAATGCTTGCAGAACAAAGCAACATTCAAGGCACAAATACAGAACCATCACTCGTTTTTCCACAAAAGTACCAAAGTCTATTAAACAGTCTAGTAGAACAAAGAAGATGTAAATAGGGCAATTTATTCTTAATTCGGTAGAATATGTACTGAACATACCATCAATCAGAGCGTCCTCGTCATCTAGAAAATCCATTGCGTGTTCCTGCAAACTCTTTAGCTGTAAGCTTTGCAATGCAGACGATACAGCCGACTTGTCTTCAGCCATAGGAGAGAAACGTCGTAATAGTGGACAGATCACTGCTGCTGAGCTAAATAATAAAATTCATCAAAGCGAAGGAACGGTCATAAATGTCGATATCATGACAGCGTCATCACTCTATGAGGACATTTAACATAAGAAATTGAGTGGCATACATCACCTTTGAAGTTTATAGCAGTCAAATGGAAACATTGGTTCAAACGGCAGGTTTTCACCAGCATCGAACGGCAGTATATGAGTGCAGTAGACCAGCTGCAACGATCTGAAAGCGAATGCAGTCACAATACTCAAATTTTCGCGACTATCTGTATATACACTTCCATAACATCGAAATTTTTGAAATAAAAACCAATAAAGGTAAAATTTCCAGAACACCCTCGAGTTATTCTTCCATGGCATAACTTTAATCTCCTTAAGACCAAGAAATTTCTTCCCATCTCTATCGTCCAAACCCGTATCTCGAACACTGAAATGCTGCTTAAACAAACGAACTTTCTCCCAATGATACGTGGTCGTTTCACGAATGAGCATTCGATATTCGTGGTTGATGTGTGTTTGAGTTTAAACTTTAAAACTATTCTTCTACTTAATTAACTTTGACTTGGAAGACATCTTGCATACTCTAGGAAAACCATGCACATCCTCAGATAAACTATTCTCGATGGAGCAAAGTCTGCCTATGTTTCCCAGTTCTTACTGTAGTTATCAAAAACATATCGGAGGTTATTTACAAACATGGGAGGTTGTGAATATGTTGTATGTTATTACCGAGATACATAGCTCGCTAAAATTTAGTTACTCGTAACTATAATTTCTTTGACTTCCAATTGTGATATATTATTACGAGAAAATTAATTCACTACCAAGTCAGTTATAGTGCTATTTAATAAATGAGGAACAACCCACCTGCCAATTGCAGCAAAACATTGTCCAACAGGCCTGCTAACGTATTTTAGTGGATCCAAAGGTGAGTGAACGACTCGCCCTAATCCCCAACCTCTGAGTTTGTTGATATCTAGAAACCAAAAACAGTCTGTTACAGACCTCGCACCAGCAGAATAATAGAGAAACATCTTAGGAAATCCTATTCACACGTTCTAAAACATCTTGCAAAAATCTAAACTAAGCCTTATGAAATGGTTACAAAAATGTCAACAGTTAATGCTTTTCTATTCCAGCGAAAAATTATTGCGTATATCAAGAGCTCCACTCTCCCTAACAAAACGCAATCGTAATGCTATTAAAAATGGATGCTACCACAAAAATCTTACCTTCAATTTGAACCAACTCTTTGTATCGAAAAGAAAAAATTATGAATAAGGCTTGACACAACGCGTAGAATGTTCCGTGACGAATCACACCAGGCGTAATCTAAGTTCATGCAATGGTAGTATATATGGCAGTTCTTTCGGCAGCACAAATTGACGATAGAAACAGGTGATCACACAAAGAAAACAAAAGTCCACTAAAGCTTCACCTTGTTGCAGGCTATGCCACAGTTATCAACATACTGAACACACCACTTAACTATGCGATACATCCATGATGAAGCCACTCTATAATTAACGTTGAATACAAAACGTGAAAACGACGTAAGTCAACCTTGTAAAATCATAGTGCGGTCACCTAATGTCAAGGTATTTCGCTCTGGCAAGAAATCCGGCCAAATAAGCTGCTGCACCATGGGCCTTTGCCACATCTGCTTGGGCCACTTGTGGTCGGATAATAATTGACCATAGCAGCTCAAGTGTTCGAGTAGCGTATTTCTGATGTGTAAGAAATTCTTCTTTCATGCAAATGAAACATACTTGTTCAAGCCAAAACACTATAAATTACTTCAGACAATCCACAGAGATATATCCATATAAACGATGTGTACCGTACATGAACAGACAACAACATACGACTTTCCAAAAGTGATAGAAATATAGAGAACAGTTCTTCACCGCTTGAGTCACTTCCTACCCGTAGCCAACTTGGATCTTAATAAAGTACCATATTAGAACGCAAAAGAAAATGATCAAATTTAAGAATAACAACAAAATCTACCAAAAGGGGCAGGGTAGCCTGTGTAATCTAAAATGAACGGATGATTGAAGACCAAAAAAAAAGCAAAACAAGAAGAAAAAACAAACAAATCAATGTCGAAAAGAGCAAAATGATACCTCATACAGCGTTATCCCTTAGTAAACCAAGCAAAAAAGGTTTTAGCCTTAGGGAATTACGCCGTTCGACTACAGCTTTAAAGCGCACTAAGGACAGAAACCCACCACCTATGATATCGATTTGGATATTATGTTTCAATGCGATATAACAGAGAACATCTCGCATTACACCATCGAGTTTAGCGATTGTTTCATTCTCCTCAACGACAGCTTGCCCTTCATGATCTTCGTCCTAAAGTTTAGTCGCCCGTTTTTCATGAAACTTTTCAATTATTCCACAAATGCTGGTTGAACAACATAATAAGCTATTTTTACACACAAATTCTGGTTAAATTCGCAGAATACGATGCATAACTCTTACCATATGGAATATGAGCGAATCTGTTTCGAACTTCTTATCATCCTTATAATCCACTCTTGTTAGCATATTCTGCAACAAATGAATTGGTATGAAATTTGAAAAAAAAGTTCGTATGAGAAAGAAACCCGACAAAAATGGATTTCTATATCCTTGGTACGACTTTGAAAGAAGAAATGTTGACAGAAAAGTTTATTAGTACTAAACCACTGGGAAATTCTCAACATACAGAAATCTAAACTTACATCACATAATACCACTTGATCGATGATGAGTTCCCAAATATCGGCACGAAGTTTATTTACATACTCAAGACACTGTAGTAGATTCCTTAAGTAGCCCGTGAAAAGATAATAGTCTTGGCTTAGATGCGGAACACTACTAAGCAGCATTTTCAGAAGCAATTTGCTAGACCTGAAACATGAGAAAAGTGGTTGGTGATAAAATATTTCGTTAAAAGGAATAAAAATGAGCGGAAATGCAGAAGGAAAACCGCCCATGGACATGGAGATCGCCTAATAACAGGGCTTGGGATCAAATTTATCCTACGTTGACAAATATATGGCGCCTAGTTAATATCACCGCATTGTCTTATTTCTATAAGTGTTTAACAAAGTAGTTACTTATAAAATGGGCGAACGCCTCAGGATTATCGGATGACACTGAAAAGGACGAAAAACCAAAAAAAACACGCAAAAAGACTAGATAGAAACGAAACGGATGGAAAAAATGTTGAGGACTTTATGACGCGCTGCGATAAGCTAACCAAGCATTAAAATACTTTAATAAGCGGCCTACTCGATAAATAACCCTGAACAGCTCTTTTACTTATGTCAAGACCTCCTACATACCTTTTACTTAACAAAGGTAAATTAAGTATTCCCAGACTCTGTAAATTTTCCAAGAAAGTTGTGCAGAAAGAGTTGTAAAATTGCAAACTTAAGATACGACGAGAAGTAGGAGATATTTTAAGGAACAAGAACAAGAAGAAACATTCACTTACATGGGGAAACATCTTAAAACATTCGCAATGATGCGATGGGCCATACCATAGAACTTGTCCTGCTCTTCTGCTGAGAATACGAGCATAGTGCTTCCATCCTCACCTGTAGATAAAACCCACCTATATTACAGAGGATGGAATAATATCTTAAATTACTACCTTCTTTCACCACTGGAATGAAGTTGTTTACGGCGGCACCGTATATTGTTTCTACATGACAAACCTATAATCAGAATTGTTTTCGAAAGATACATGTGTAATCATGTATCTATACTCCATATATATATATATATATATATATATATGTAACCGATACATACGCATATTCATACACACATGTATACACACACCTATATGTATCTATATAAGCAAGACTGAATACAAACGAGCTTACGTGACGTATAGCCACATCGCATAACATATTCAAATACCGCTCCATGATCTCTTCGGGTATCACCTGCCATTTCAGTCGCTGAAATCGTAGAACTTCGTGTAGGAGGTACAAACATAGTTGAACGCCGTGTGAAGAATCCACACTTTATAGAAGGAAAAAGATCAGGCTACTGTATGCTTATGAACGACACCGCAACGACTAACCAATACTACTAGCAATAAAAAGCTTAGATAGCACAAAGAAGAATACTACTTGTACAACGAAACTTTACTAAATTTCACGAAAAGTCGCTAAGTAATAGTAGCATGAGTGAACATTTTTAAAAAAGATAAAGCTCTCGGCTTTGCTCAATCCCAGCTTGATACGCAGTGCACTCGACCTCACTAAGCATCGTTGGAGGTGATTGAATGCATATATGGCCTTTACAATGACTCGCGGTGGCGTACCGATGTATCGAGTCAGTGCTGGTATCCCCCAGACAAGTCTGGTATGAATTTGCCGACTTCGGATGGATGAAAGGCTTCGTGAGCCTGGGACACGGGAAGCGATCCCATGTGTATTGCAGGATGCCTTTGACCAAGTGAACTCAGTAAACCTTATCTAATTTTGAGAAACAATGACACGATGTGAAAAACAATACGAAGGTTATAAAATTTATAAGAAATATTTATATTTCTTGACATCAGTACAATATTTATATTTTTTATTTCTCTTTATATTATATTTTATAAATTTATATTTTATATTTATAAAGTATAAGGTTATAAGTGAATAATAACTTACTGCAAGACCAGTTACGAGATCCGTACATCGTTCATCAAGAATGCTACTGATATCAAGGAACTGCTCCAGAAACTGAATCTTCGCTGCTTTTTCCCATCTGGGGAGGATTTCAATAGCATTGCAAATTTTTCGATACGTTATCAACGATACTGTGTCACCCTATAAATGCAAAACCAACAAGTTCTCCTATAATGGTTACAAATCAATAACCAGTTTCTAAGAGGACCGCAGCTAGTTTCAAAAACGAGAGATATTGAATCGAACCTTCAAATACTGTAGTAAAATTTCCCGTCCAGTGATGACTGGCTTTGGTTTTGACTCCGATTCCACCTCAATTCTCTGTGTTTCTTGATTTTTTGTAGAACCCTCAGAACTGGTAGCATCGATGGTTGACGTCATCTTGCTAGTCAATGAGATCTATTGATTGACGATGAGCTGCTAAACGTGGTACCTCAAGGAAAAAACTACAAATTAGACTGTCAAGATTAGGATAGTACTGAGTTACTGGATATCTGTAAAAATATGGCGTCGCTTCCACGAAAAGACGCTTTATCAGTTGTCAGCTACGCCACGAACATATTAACCCAAGACCTGAAATATTCATAGGTTAAGCTAAATCACAATGAACCTGCCTTATCCTTCAGAATCAGTAGATCCGTGATGCTACTCATTCTTAGAATATGCCACCGACGATATTCACAACGGTCGAAACCACCAAAAGGTGAAAAGAAAAGGAGACAAAGGCGAATTCTGAAAAATTCGGATTCTGAAAAACATTCATATCACCCACATAAAGGATCTGAAGCTGTGTGGTTACATGGAGCATTACTTCATGTCAGTGGTGAGTTGAACACGGATGAATGACTGCTCCAAAGAGATTCATCTCGGAACAAACTTTGCTTCTGCTTTGCCGAAGTGATTTATATCTTTCGAACGCACATAGTCACTTTTGGCTTACACAAGTGGACGTGGTAGTCTATGCCTCAATTCCTAGAAAAGGTTGTAACCAAACGCCCTTGTGCAATCATGGATGATTATGATCATCAATCATGGACTATCAAAATGGGGTGCATGGAAACGTACAGGATCAAGATAAACGGATAAAGCTCTCGGCGTTGATCAATCCCTGAGGGATGCGTCATGCATTAGACTTCATTACGTATCGTTGGAGGTGATTGAACGCATATCTGGCCTTCACAATGACTCACAGTGGCCTACCAATATATCGAGCCAGTAATGCTATCCTCCTAGACAAGTCTGGTACCAATTTGCAGACCCCGGAGGGATGGAAGGCTTGGTGGGCCATGGGCGCATATCACGTGCTCGCCACAGTGGCGCCTCCAACCACTGCGCCACACGCACCCCTACAGGATCAGACGATAAGCTAACCGCCAGTACTTGCTAAAACAACTGTGACTCCCAAAAACGGAAATAATCTTGCGAAAAACGTATAAATAAATACGCTCGCACGAAAATGCACAACCCAAGTCCAAATGAATCGTGTGCTAGTTTTAGGCAATTGAGCTGTGTATGCGAAAAGATTAAAGTGCGTTAAGGAGAAAGAAACTGCTAACAATACATTTCAAATCGGTCAATGATGGGGATTCCAGACAAGACCGCGATCCATGTGCTGAGAGAAGTGTCAAAGAAAGAGATAGCCTTTGAGAAAAGAAAGCTAAGGACGAATCTTCCATAAGATCTAGAGCAAACTAAAAACGAACCTCTTATTCATGATGTCGCAAGATTCAGTTCGGTTAGAGGACCGTATTTGTCATAGGGCACAAAGGATAAAGCTCTTGGCGTTCATCAATCCCTGATGGATCCGCCGTACATCCGACTTCATCATGGATCGCTAGAGTTGATCAAATGCATATTTGGTCTATACGATAACTCCCGATGGCCTACCGATGTATCGAGTCAGTGCTGCTATCCTCGCAGACAAGTTCGGTACCAATTTACCGATGCCAGTGGGAAAGAACGCCAACATTAGTGTTCAAAAAAAAAACTATTAAGAATGGAATTTTGTGCTAAACTCAGGAGAACATCAGCATTGTAATGCCGATGGATCTATAACGACTACAGGTCGTAAATAGACACAATTGTTTGCTGTTTCATAGAAAGAGGAAAGGACGTTGTTGCCGTGAAACAAAATAGGTTTTGTGCGGTCGCGGACAATGTGATCTGAAAACCGACCACGCCTGATTGTCTGGAAAGGTTTTTCTAGACATTTTTAAAGAAAGTTCAGAACTGGTGAAAAGTGTTCGCATTTTTGAGTGTTCTTAATTGTTGTTTGTTCTAATTTGAATCCGGAGGCGGGTTGGACGGTGATAAGCCGATCAGCCTCGAGCCCACCAAGCCCGTCGTTTTTCACTAGTAGCTGAATTGATACCAAACTTGTCTGGAAGAAAGTCCACCATCTTCGATCCATGTGGTAACGATCTAACCCGGCTATCTCAGGACTCCAGGGAGAATCGACTCGACCAGAATTCAGCGGCATTCGTGACGAAAGCGAAATCCACAGGCAGTGACAGAACTCATAAGCAAAAATTTGGCAGGTCTTAGATGATGAATGCGAAGAACCGAATCGAATGCGAGAAATGCTTTGACACCTGAGGTGTGGAGTTTTGCAAATATCTCAGCACAACAGTAGACGGTTATCTTTAAGACGATGATGCGGTGCTTTAAGTCAGCTTTCAATAACTAAGGACTCTGTACATCTTTCATGGAGGAATTCGCCATTAAATTTCACAATCCCTGGGATTCGATGATTTGCTTCGTTCAAATTGGATGTAACATTTTTGAAATTCTTTGGATAGAACTTAGAATATTGCTCCGAATATACGATCTCTTGCTGCTTTCCGTTTGGTAGTGGTCAAGCTTTGCAGTTCTTACTCTGTATCAGATTCTGTTTTAAGCCTAAGAGCACCAATTGAAGAAATATCTATGGAGTCACAATGTTTAGCCTTTTGTCTACTCCCTAATAATTTTTTTCACGGCAGCATATTAATGTGAAAAACGAAAACAGTGATGGTGAGACTTGCAAAATTCTGACTCCAGGCCGGATTCGAATCCGCGATTACCCCTTCCGTGGGGTTGATGGCACCATTGGAGTAGAAACTGGCTAAGAGAAAGGCAAAGCATGGGCCTCAATGGTGCCTTGGGTAACATGTGAGCCACGGAATGGGGAATCTAAAGTGGGACTCAAGTTTTGCAAATAACATCATTGTGGTTATCTTCGAAATATGTCAAACACGAGGTCTGAACCATGGCAGTCCTAAGTCTAACATTTCGCTGCAATTTCCCATCAATCTCGTATTGATCATTAAATTTTCATATCTTTGAGAAGTAGACACAAGATTATTGGTGAACTTCATTCCACAATCACCAACCCTTCTCCGAATTTCTCCTTCCTTTCTGCCTTTCACTAGTTGAGGAAGACCACCACGTGGTTTACGTATGTGGGGAATATCCTTTATGCCCTTTGCCAGCGTATGTAACCAGTCACAATGAATTCACACAGGTCTTTCATAATGTAGAACATGGTTACGGATACTTGTGCTCTTTACCGCGAAAATTCACACGGATTGCTTGGGTTACATGGGAAGTTGGACAGCTCGTCCATAAACAATGGACAACTTGTACATACATAGTAATGCGTTACGTGGGTTACTGATTGCCGAGCAACTGGAACATTAAACAATTCCAACGATATTCCGTTAGGAAGAATATTCTAGCTGTATATCGATTTTACTTAGTACTCCCAGGAAACTGTGACTAGAGAATGAATGTTCTATGTTAAACTGACAAGAACTTGAAGAAATTCGTCAACGGAACTAGGCAACGCGCCCCAATATCATGAAGAAGCCTGGAAGTCCGTAGAACAATCTATCCGAATTGTATTTGGAAACCAACTTATCGTTTTTTTCTATTGCTGGATTCATTTCATCGTTCATACAACCATGAAAACAACCCGTATACGACATGCGGAAAACTTCATGGTATTCTCCGTTTTTTTCTCTGTTTGTGCAGACTTCACATTATCGGGTATCAGCGCTAGCGAATCAGATGTGCATTTGAAATAGTGCATGGTATACCTTACCTTTTCTCTAGCTTTCTAGCTTACCTTATCTACCTCTACCTTATAAATTCTGGCCTCCAGAGTAGTGATATTCCTCTCATGCACTTTCACTTTCCCTCGATCCAGTCGTTTGTTCCTTCTTTTGTTTATCGAGCATCGTTGGGACGTACCATGTATCCAGTCGAACCCGACTTTCGAGAATCATCACATATCACGGAGTCGAGCGTTCTTTTCCATCGTCCCTATGTCCTCGACACTGTTCTCCATTCTTCAATCCGCACATTATATGACTTTACAACTTGGATATACACGGCTGGAACATTCGCAGATATTCCTTCATTGGACAAAAATAGGTATGCGAAACGAATGCCTTGCCTAAGACAGTAATTTCCTCAGGATTCTATAGAAAACTGATCCTTCCCGAAACTCCTTGACATTGGCAAGAATTCGTTCCGAATGACTAATTTCAACGTGACGTTTATAAGAATGATGTTATCAGCAAAGCACAGGTGACCTCTTTGCCAGCGGTTGACTTTCATTCTCATGTTATCACTTAACAAACAGCTTTCGAATGACGTTTTCGAAGGCCACTGTAGACAAATTTAAGATGGTAACGGCTCAGTCTCTGCCTAAGTGGTGCTGTTGCCATAGAATGGTAACATTCTTTTTGTGAAGGTGTTAGTAGCTGATGAAGGATCTTTATGTGTATTTATTTATTTATGATCTTATAAACTGATCTTCTTTAGCTGCTGTGAGGTTGGTATAGGTCTTCGTTGTTTTTTTGTGTGCTAAGCAGTGATGACCATGATGTTCAGTTTTCGTAACTGCCTCATCTCTGTTAAGTTCAAGGCACTGTTTAAGCCCGAGGGACATGAGAAAAAGCGACATGGTTTTCTGGGGTGGATTTGATCACTTATATTGAATCTTCTTCGAAACCACTCGTTTCATCTGTGACTGACATTTATTCACTACTCTGTCAATCTTGTTGAGAGCAACTTGGAAACAATTCGACAGCCAGTAGATTCGGTGAAACTGCTCGGCGCCATGTAGGTCATCTGCCTTCATGTGCTACCTTCCTCTCCTATTTATTTTCCGCTGAGAATGTTCACTTTTCAAAAGCGACCCCGCGTTAAGATAACGATGAAGACAGCGTCTAGATCCTCCTCATGTTCGATTCTGATGCTATCCGAAGCAGGTACTATTCAATAAATAAAGCATTAAATGATACCGCCCACCAACCAATACAATTTTTCAGCTGTCCATCTGCATTTCGGACATAGGAATCACCTCATTGAGCATAACTACTAACCCCGAACGGCACTGCTACATGAGAGAAATCCAGAAATCGCAGCAACTTGCACTATGAAGATGTTAATTATTCCTGACCAATAAAACGTCACACGTTAAAAAAAGAAGGCACCTGCTGCTACCAGCAGACTTGGACAAAGTGCATTCTCGAGTATAATTACAGCACGGAGAAAGCATCCATTCATCTTCTCTAATTTTTTTTCTCTCCAACCGCTTACGGCATTATACCATTCCTCTCCTGTACTGTATGTGTCACATTATACTTCACGTATTTATTCACAGCACTCTTCACAGCGATAAGTTTACATGAGACCTGTTCCCTTATACAAAAGCGAAAAACAATGACTGTAGACTATCTAGTTTCCTCCACGGAGACGAAGTACAAGGTGAAGAGTTGATTCTTTCTGGATATTATAGTCCGACAATGTACGACCATCCTCAAGCTGCTTGCCTGGAAAAATAAATTACTAGTTCACTTTGTAGAACAAAATGGTAACCTCGATGTCACAGAAAGCAATTTTCTAACGCATACCAGCAAAGATCAGTCGTTGCTGATCTGGAGGAATTCCCTCTTTGTCTTGAATTTTGGCTTTCACGTTCTCTATCGTGTCAGATGCCTCGACCTCGAGAGTGATGGTCTTTCCCGTAAGCGTCTTCACGAATATCTGCATGCCACCACGGAGACGTAGCACCAAGTGAAGCGTGGACTCCTTTTGAATGTTATAATCAGAAAGAGTGCGCCCATCCTCGAGTTGCTTTCCTTAACAAGTCGTCCATTATGAAAACGCGTGATGAAACGTCAGCGCACTCCTAAAATGCATAGAAATAGGCAAAACTCACCAGCAAAGATCAGTCGTTGCTGATCTGGAGGAATTCCCTCTTTGTCTTGAATTTTGGCTTTCACGTTCTCTATCGTGTCAGATGCCTCGACCTCGAGGGTGATGGTCTTTCCCGTAAGCGTTTTCACGAAAATCTGCATAGCGACGTGTAGTGCGCTGAAAAACAGAAAACACAAATAAACAAGCAAAGGTTATACCACACAACGCTTGACAACGTTTATATGCTATGAAAAGTGACGAAGTGATGAACGGTTTATGAACAAATCAAACTGCAGAATAAGCACCGACCACTCCCGGATGACTGCCGAACGGAATGACAAGCGATGGCGGCCTGCAGGGGCGACCGAACATCGATCGATAGGCCCCGCCCACGATCGATAGCGGCGCGGTGCTGGCCGTGTGTGCGCCCGGCTCGACAATGCTTGATGCACAGGACTTTTTTGTTGACAACAGTCGACATGTCTACGGAGATTTACTGAGTACTGAAGCTAATATTTTGATGAAGAGATATCGAGATTGAATCAAGACTTGTCTAGGAAAGATCAGGGATTTAAGAGCAGCCAAAACAAACAAAGGGGTCTTCGTAGACACGTCGAGATATTTCTTATTGAGCGACGAGGCAAACAACTTAGACACAGAGATTAGTACCGTGAGGGGCTAAGCATGATAAGGACACTTTGTAATACACCGGAATGATAACGACAGTTTCACAGAGCGGCCTACTCGGAAAGGAAGTGGAATGGTCATGAGTGGTTACAATACGATCCGAGTTTCGAACGCCGAAGCCATTGAGCGAGCGCTTTCGACGCTTTCGCCCCGGGTTTTATACCGGCTGATGACGTCATCCACTAGAATGTTCCGTCGGAATGAGTCACAGCGCACGAACGACTTCTCATTTTAAAATGACATATCATTAGTAATCGATGGTTCATATCAAATAGTCCGAATTATGGTGGACTTTGCATTAATCACATTCTCCACCGTTTTCAAGTTTCTTTTCCGTAGACTGTTTTTGCACTGAAACCCATCCTGTGTTTTTAAATGTTTTACTGTCATTGTAATTTGTAATACTATTATTCTTCCTCTTATCACTATATTATGCCTGATTGGTAGCCTATCGGAAGCAACGATGCTGTGATTTTTGCCAAACTGGACCCCAGTGCAGATCGAACCACGATTACCGTCTCCGGAGTTCACGTGTTACCCACAGCACCACTGAGGTCCTTTTTTGCCTTTCTCTCAGCTAGTTTTCTACCTATCTGGAACAGTATTTCGACTGAATTTACAACAGTAGCAGAATCAATCAATAGGTGGCTTGGAATATACAAAGGACGTACACCCCAGCGTTAAATCTGGAATCAGAAAGATTGTTGTAAAATCCCTAGGGCTGTTACATAATTTAAGGGAAACGATTAAACGTTACAAACGAGACATTTTCAGGGTGATAGACGAAACCTATTACCACTCGTTCCTCGGCGAGTACTTTATTGTTTAAGTACAACTAGATTGTTGTTCAAGTTGTAGAATATGGACGTAAGTGAATGGAAATGTGGATTATTTTGACTCCTCAGTCAGATTTGTGGTCGACGTTGAAGAGCAGATTGAGAGTTACTAAGCATCAGGTGTCATTCATGATCGGCTGATGAATCGATAACATCATGTGATCCTTCGATGAGGTCGAGCATAATGAGTCACGGTGGAGTCTTCTTTTTGGTCGCTGACCCCATTTAGACTGATGAGCCGTTGAAGAGCGAAATTTGGCGAACTTTCTATCGTGAGCCTTGGATTTTTAAACTAACTGGAAGTTCGTATTAAGTTCGTAAGTGCGAGGTTCTAACTAACCTCGAGTTAGCTTACTAATCCAAAAAGGTATTAATTATCAACGCCGAGGTTAAATGGCGATCAGTTCGAAAAACATCGATTTTCTATTAAGAATCCTTTACCTGAAGTCTTCAACATGCCACCAATCGGTTATCGTGTTGTCGTTGGCTGGAAGTTTTCTTTGGTGTAGAACTGTGATTAATTGACACCGGCTGTTCACCCTTTTCTCCCCGACGTCACTCTGGAAAAGTAGGGACTGCCGATGGAGAATCATCTTATCAGACTAGTAATGTACCAGCGGAAATCTGTTGAAAGCCGTACGATTTCTTGTGAAGACGAACCATACAAATCTTCACTTAAATGCTACAGTATACTGTTTTAACTTTTATTTACTGGCTATGCTTTTTTCATGGTACATTATTATGCAAATTTCAACTGCAAGGTGCTATAGGTGCTGGGCTATAGACAAAACTCTATATCTCAGCTGGACTTCGAAACCAGCGTTTACGTTTTACGGGGCTCAAGTGTTGTCCACAGCGCTATCGCTGCTCTTGTTTTTTTTTTTTTTTTTTGCTCGGCCAGTTTTTGCCCGAACGGTGGTCTCAGTAATCCCCTGTCAACGGGAATGATCTGGAGAGCACAAATAGACATTGGACTCAGTTAAAATGAAGTTGCAGTCGAAATCACAATGTTTTAACTTTTATTTGGTATAGGATACCTTTTTGAATGACGTGGTAATTCCATGGTTGTTGTGCAATGCTCCAGTGTTTCTAGTTGGAAAGCGTTGTTTCGAGAAGGAGCGTACTTTTAAGCGTATGATTGTATGGTGAGGATGATTTGGCAAAACATCATTTTAGTTTCTTGTTATTGTTTTAATGCTGGTGTTTATTACTTCGTGTTTTGACGTTTTACCGCTTTCCGTTTGACCGTCAGTGTGATCGGCAAATTTCGTCGTATCGGGCAGCTTTGTCATACTATGTATCTTTTTGTTCTCATTTTTTTTTCGCATAACCCATCTTCATATCTACTTTGAAAATCCCAACACTTCCTACATTCCGTTCGTTTCCTCGCGTCCATGAAGCACGAAGGTCCTCGAATTTTCACGTCTAAGTTCCGCGCCTGTTTGAAGATTGTTGTCTTTTTTATGCATATATTTTGCATTCCATTCGTTTCCTCGCATCCACCATCCGGTGTTCGACCTTTTTTTACGTTTTGCTTTGACTGCTACTTGAGCATTCTTTCTTGTTCCTCAGGAGTGTCTTTGAATGTTGGTCCAGTTGACTCCCTTTAATCCTTAGAATAGCCGTGCTAGAGCGTTCCCACGTAGATTCGCAGAAGTGAACTCGTACCAAACAAGTCTGGTGGCAATTTCCCGTACCTAGAAGGATGAGAAGCTTGGTGGTCACGGGTTGGATGTGAACAATCGCCTTGGTAGGTTGAGCCTACCGCGTAATCGACGGAAGCACCACGCTTGCGCTACCCACTCCCCTTCAATAACATAGTAGGCAACAAAAATACGCATACAGTCAGCCACTTTCAAATAAAATTCAACCATCACCTAAGAAATAATGTAATGAATGGGTCCCACTGACCTTAGAAATTTCATTTCACAAAGACTTCTCGTCAACTCAAAATACGTTAAAATTTTACCTGTTCTCGATTTCGATTTACAATGTTGTAGGGTCACCAATTTTATCCTGACACCTTCATCAAAACGTTGTTGCCTGCGTTATAAACGACGAAACAGACGATGTGAATTGATCTCAATGCATCTATTACGGAAATAATGGTTATTTTCAGTTTAAGAGCAGTACATCTCACCGCTTAATGAATTTTACCAATTAAGATAGAAAGGATTAGTAATTTTTTCTGAAAGGGAAAACTTTTTTAATTTTACCAAGGTGGATCGCGATTTTCTCGGGACTATGAAATGGCAATTATTCCACTTTTTAAATCAGGGCTTGTAATTTGGATATGAATTACATTGAACAAGTGGGATTTGGTCCAGTGGGACACAAAGGTGTTCTCCATTCATCTTTGGTGTTAGTGGTTACGGCAGTTACATTTGAAATGCTAAAATTAAAATTTCGTTTTCAGTTTTTGTAAATTGAAATTTTAAACCATTTTAAAAATGCATAATGATCTATAAAGTTTATGTATACCCTTAAGGCGATACAGTATAGTCTTTTCTACAAGTTTAATAAGTCCTTAACTCCTCAACTATTCTGGTTAGAAAGGAATTAATAGCAGTTATTGCAAAACCAACGTACATTATATGGTACATAATGAAGTGCTTTGGAGTAATCTAACATAACGCGCTATTGTTCTTTAATGTTGACATAATGTGGTTTCCCAATTTTTGTCAATATTTCGACCACTATGGAGAAATCCATAGGGCGCGTGTCGCGCCATAGTTGGAAGCGTCCTGCAATACACATGGGAGCGATCTCGGCGCTGTGAGCTCACCAAGACTTCCATCTCTCTGGGCTCGGCAAATTAGTTCCAAACTTGCCTAGGAAGGTAGCAGCAATGGCTGGATACATGGCTAGGCCACCGCGAGTCATTGTAAGGGCAAGATGTGCATTCCTCTCCTCCACCTCCAACGATGCTTAATGAAGTTGAATGCATGGTGCATCCCTCAGGGATTGATCAACTCTGAGAGCTTATTTTAATGGAGATCTCCAACATGTGGTCATAAAGAACGTTTTTCGTTTGTATCTGTTTGCGGAATCCTCATGTACTGTATGTTCCTCACAATAAGTTACGAAGTTATATAGTAAAACAGTGACAAAACATCAGCCTACTTTTACCAAGCGTTCGAATCCGTTTCGAACACAGCTGGTGGTCATTGGTGGTCGCTATCTGTCCGAGAACCAGCTAAGACAATCGTGTTTTCACGCTAACTGTCGGCTACGTATCTGCTTCGGGTCCATCTTACCTAACGATGCTTATGTGGTTGCTCGTGGTTGTCATTGCTGAGCTCTCATCGGCATCAATCAGATCACGTCGCCAGGCAGCGCTGGCCGTCAACCAGCAAGAAATACCTATCACTCTGAGGTACTTCGAAAGTCGCATAGCTAATATATTTATGATTTTCGTGGTGCATATTCGTTGCCCAAGTAAATTAAAAACTATAAACTTCAGTGAGTTTAGTTCTCACATGGATCTAGTAAGTGATTCTGGGGAATTTTCTGATTTAAAATACATAAAAGATAAAGCTTTTGGTGTTGATCAGTGTATATGACTCCTTCCGTAAAGTTCTAGAGGTGACTAATACATACTTGACCAATGCGATAACTTGCGGATGGACCAATATGGTTCAAACTAGTGATTCTATCTTTTCAGATAAGTTTAGTATCAATCTGTCCACCCGAAGAAACGGAGGGCTTGGTTTGTCTTGGGCTGGGATCAAACCAATGATCGTATTCGTACTGAGGAGAACACTTACCACTGCACCACACGCGTCCTTTAAAATGGAATTTTGTTCATCAGCTTTATAGAATTTAATAAAGGCAATCATTTAGATGAACATTTTGGCACGAGGTCATCTACTCATTTAGAACGCATTTATGCTAAATTTTGTTACAACTTTCTTTGAACTTCGTCTCGTTTTTATTTTCCTTTTATTTCTGTACTTCCAAAAAGACACAGAACAGGTTTCTCGATGATTGTTTTGACATATCCGGTGTCCTTACAGTCTGATGGAAACGGACATTGTGTCATTCAAACTGTAAAATTTCAGGGTTTATTTCCAACACAACAAATGGTCTATGCCTCCATATTTCAGAAATCTAGCGAAAAACAATCAAGAACATCAATATTTCTATCTAAATTGTTTCGGTTGTAGAACTGCTAACTGTTGATTCTCCAGACTAGCGTGTATCTGGCCAGTAACAACCATTCGATGTTTTCAGATCTATAATCAGTTGTCTGGTTCCTGGAATCCGGGAATATCTCTGCCTTGGACCGCGTATCGAAATCTTGAAGAGTGAAGTGATTGGTCTAACCGAGAGAAAAGGCGCCGCATACGGTTATATCGACGGGGTAGATGTTAGGTAATCATCCATATTGTTAAGTAGATGCGAGTGTTGAAGAATAT
>MQTX01000058.1:2141208-2295159 GCA_009735665.1 Angiostrongylus cantonensis | reverse complement strand
ATATATATATATGATAAATTCTTTATATTATTCTTCATAAAACTTTCATTGTAGTGTGTGAAATTTGAATTTGACCAAATTTGATGGGATTCATTGATGGAATGTGGCAAATCACATGAAAAATGGATGACTCAGAACTCCACGTATACGAATGTGAAACTCATGTTGCTATACGGAATTACAAGAGTCCCACATCCAAAACTTCATTCCCTGCAACTTTATAGATATCCAGCTGTAAAATTTAGAGTTTGACGTGGATATCAACCAACCTTCAATTGAAGTTTAAAACTTCTAGGGAAAACGAACTCTGAATTAAGACATTTCATGTCTGGGCTAAAAACACGCTAATATTACCCTAAGCGAAAAACAACCGTGTGTGAAATTTGAATTTGACCAAATTTGATGGGATTCATTGATGGAATGTGGCAAATCACATGAAAAATGGATGACTCAGAACTCCACGTATACGAATGTGAAACTCATGTTGCTATACGGAATTACAAGCAGTCCACATCCAAAACTTCATTCCCTGCAACTTTATAGATATCCAGCTGTAAAATTTAGAGTTTGACGTGGATATCAACCAACCTTCAATTGAAGTTTAAAACTTCTAGGGAAAACGAACTCTGAATTAAGACATTTCATGTCTGGGCTAAAAACACGCTAATATTACCCTAAGCGAAAAACAACCTCATTTATATGTGGTCATAGTAATGTAAAATCACTTGTCCAAAAAAAAAAATTCGAGTGGAAAGTGAAACCGGCACACATCAATGCCAATCGACTGGCCTTTCTGTAATGGGGTTTTAAATCAGGCACTTGTCAGAATACTGCACATGTGATACTAAAAAACGTATTAGGGTTATGTCAACAGCATCAACACTGAGAAGAACATACTCGTTCAAGACTAGTTCAATATACGTTAGTAGTTATCTAGATCAATCAAAGATGATGTTGCCAAAGTTACGACTTCGCGCTCTGTTTCTCCTGCCCCTGTTCCAGCTTATCAAGCACCTGAAAAATTTTGTAAAGATACTGCAATATCGCTTCCTTTTACCAAGAATAGTTTGACTGGAATGTTCTGAATAGGTTCCACCATCTCGGCACTATGTAAGTCATCTGTGATGATAACATCAGCATTATTTCCTAACACCCATGAAAATACAGTATGACCCACCTGATTGGCACAAGCTGGTAGCCTGGTTCCAGGTCCGAAGATTAACGTCACTCCGGCTTTGTACAATGCATCATAATCCTGAGGTGGAATAACACCACCAGCAATCACAATAATATCTCTGGAAAGGCTTTATTATGCCTTGACATATTTAGAACCATAATATGCAATATCTCAAATACCGTAGGATCTGAAAATTAGTAAATACCAACAATGTTTGTGGAGTAACTCACTCTCTTCCAAGCTTAGTAAGCTCTTGAATGAGTTCAGGTATAAGTGTGAGATGACCAGCAGCTAAACTACTTGCGCCAATTGCGTGCACATCGGCATCAACAGCTTGCTGTGCTGCCTCAGCAGGGGTTTGAAACAAGGGTCCAACATCAACGTCAAATCCTAAAATCTCTTCTTGGATATCATCATTTCTCATTGCTTATATTAATGGCAAGAGATGGGACTCAGTGTTATTCAAAGCGCACCAAGGTCAGCAAATCCAGTCGCCACGACCTTTGCGCCACGATCGTGACCATCCTGACCCATCTTAGCAATCATGATACGCGGCTGGCGACCTTCCTTAGTAGCAAAAGCCTTCACCCGCTCCATTACCTAAAACACACTTATACGAAAAAACATTTCGACAGTCCACTGTTTTCTTGATGAGCAGACACGAGGTTGTTAAGAATAAAATTTATTTTGTACACCAGCAGTAAATAATAAGTTAAAAATTGTGATTATAACTGCAGGTTCAGCTTAACTGGGTTCATTACCGATTTGGGCTCCCAAATAAATCCCGCTGACGGGTGATTGCTGATGGCAAAAAGATCGATAGAACTAGCTGAGAGACAGGCGAAATGAAGGAATCGCATGGTGTGAAGGTGAACGCGTTACTCCCCTGAAAAGACAATAGCGCGTTCGTTCCCCACTGCAAACACCTGCGGTCCGGAGTTTTGCAAATATCTCAGAATCATTGAAGTTATATTTCGCAATATATAACCTGCCATTAAAAAGAGTAGGCAGTAAATAATAAGTTAAAAATAGTAAGTAGTTTCTCTCGAACACTCACAGTTTTGTTCTTTTTAAGTTATCTGGAAATGGAAGGCTTGAGAATAATAAAATGGTGATTGTTTAAGAGAAACTATTTACTACAGGAATAAAAAAGTATGCGCCAAAGTTTGTTATCTCCGCTGAGAGAGGTCATAAAAGTGTTTGGCTTCAAGGATCTCAAAAGGGTGAAACTGCCAGAACCTCAGCTCACTATTGTACTGGATAAACCTAGTTGTTAACAAGCTCGTGTCTGTTCATCAAGAAAATTTAATTATTTGACCAACGTCGAGGTAAACAGGAAGTCGGCCTTAGGAATATCTAAACAATCGACATGTGGTGCCAAAAGTTGAAACTGTTCAAAGATGAGTGCATCGAGTTAAACAGCTTCTAAACAACACTTCGACGACTCACTCATTCTATGGGTGACACATGACCGAAGTCTTAACGCCAAATCACCTCAAACCATTATTTTTATTTTATCAAACAAAAACAAGCCACTACAGTGTACACATCCTGACAAACAAGTTCCTTATTATTCCATTATGATCAAAACTAGACTACTAAAGCCGACAGAACGCCTTCATTGATTGCAAAGCTTGTACCTCACACAGCAAATCGATTGAAAAACCATTATTTCCCATAGCCATTATGGTTTTCCTCTGCTATGTTACCGCTAGTAGTTGCAGCTACTACCACTCCCACCATAAATATCAGGTTGAACTTGAACAAAATTATATTGAAGGATGAATACAGTTCGCTGTAAAAATAAAACGATAAAACTCTCGGCGTTGATCAATCCCTGAGCGATGCGCCATGAATTCGACTTCATTAAGAATCGTCTGGAGGTCATTGAATGCTAATCTGGCCTCTACAATGTATCTACTACCGACGCATCGAGTCAGCACTGCTATCCTCCCAGACAAGTCTGGTACCAATTTACCGACCTCAGAGGGATGTAAGGTTTGGTGGGCCTGAGGCGCGAGGATCGATTCCACATGTGTGTTGCAGGACGCCTCCGACCACTGCGCCACACGCGACTTCATGTATATAAGTGCAAATCCTATCTAATTAGTGGTGGTGGACGCGTCACTCTCCGGGCGCATAAATATACATATGAGAATATAAATAATATATGAGAAAACACATAAGTACTCTCATGTCTCTATGGCGAAATTTTCTTACAATTATTCAAAATCCCCAAGTACTTTTGCGTTAAAGAACTCTAGCTGTAAACAATTATTCTCGGTTACCTAACGGCCCATGCCGCCCCGAATGTGTAACAACTGTTCGTGAAGGTCAAGAAATTTGAGAAATAAACGTCACATGATCACACTCACGCACATGTATTGAATCGGAATCTACCATTACTTTCAAAACCATTTCATACTCTACCTGATCGATCTCACTAGTCTCTCCGAACTCAGACTTGTAGGCGCCGGACACCATTCTATTAACAGCAGCATATCTGAATAAGAACAATTAATAAATGCATTTCCTAAAATAAACAGTGAAAATCCTCTAGTAGAAATCATGGACACCAAAAGTAATTTTACTTATGAAGACAAGAATGAAGGAGAATAGCAAACCCAAGGACTATAAAATTGTTACTAAGGGTGTCACAAAACATTTGCTTACGCTTGTTTCTTTTCTACCCTATAATTATTTGCTTCAATGGTAAATTAGTTAAGTAGAATTGAAATTTAGCACCGAGTGAAGACTTTTTCCATAGCGTCACTGATCTCCCCAACAGTACAACGAGCTCGCGACGCTTCAACAGCCAATTCCAGGAGATTCTCCTTCCCGGCTGCGCCCTGAACGAAAACAAATATGCGCATAAAGCTAGGCAAAGATAAAACCTAGCATACTCTTGTGATGGCTTCAAGAGCGGCCTTTGCTCGTTGAGGATCCCTTGTTTTTCGAATATGCTCTAATTTTGCAATCTGTTTTTCTCGTACTTTTTGATTGTCGACGTGCAATACATCAACTTTAGTCTCCTGAAAAATGGACGTTACGTAGTCACAATGTTCACTCCTTTTTAGATCTATTATCGATTTTATTAGATAATGAAATCCCATAGATGAGAAATTTGAAATGTTTCATGCACAATTTGGCAAAAGCCATCAGTGAAGCCACACAATGCTATCAGAACTGCAGAATAGCAGAATATGTGTAGTAAATAGGCACTTCCACAATAATACACAATATTTTTGGAGTATATCGACCGCCTTCCTTTTAGTGATGTAACATCCAAGCTGGCGGTTACTATGACTAGTTTGTTCTCTTCTGTAAACTCTTGCAATGACATGTGTTTTTCAAAAGTTTGCAAGACTTGGGCATACAACCATTCACTGATTTTGTAAATATTGTAAATAAAATAAATATAGCTCCCTGCGTTGTTCTCTCCCTGAGGGATGAGCCATGCATTCGACCACTCATTAAATATCGTATGCAGGTGAATGGCCTCTTTACAATGACTCGCGGTGGTTTACCAATGTATCCAGCCAATAATGCTATCCTCCTGAACAAAATTGGTACCAATTTACCGACCCCAAAGGGATGGAAGGCTTGGTGAGTCGGGACGCAAGGGTCGACCCAAGTGTATAGCAGGGTGCCTGCGACCACTGAGCCACACGAGCCTTTTGTAAACACTATGCCCAAAAAGATTACTTTACAAAACAAATCTATAATAGATGTCTATTACTGAAACAATTTGAAGAGAAATTTCCATTATCCGAAATGTTTACTACGTTTTGCAGTAGATTTGACGAAATCTTCCCAATTTCCTGTAACAGCGAATACAAAACTTCAATTTCTAGCACTGAGTTAGTGGTGTCCTCCTGAACATGGTGATTTTAATATTTAGGTACAAATCTAGTAATTCGACTTCAGCTGAAATAGACTTCAATCCTGCACTCACTCATCACTGCGCTCCGCATATTGTCACTCAGATATCAGCAACAAATAACACACAAAAAGGTGTTGATTCCGTACATCCAAGCAGAACCAGTCGAGTCGTTCCGGAATGATTATCATCGAAGATCTAGCGGTTGCCAGATATTACATTATCTAACTACCCATAGCTGAACTACGTCCTAACACCAGGTATTACTGGCACTTTCTGATTGATCATGGGAACATTCGATGACAAGCATAGTTTATCCCACATTCTTCTCAGCGTCTTCGGCCTCTAGTCGCTGTCGATAAGGAGCCCATTAACGAAGAAATGCAATTCGTCTTCATCTGCCATTATTCAAGACCAGAAAATTACATTTTTCACTATTGAATTCGTCAAACAATAAAGCCAGAGCCTTACCGAAACCTAAACAAGAACCTGTGGGGTGATAGGGAATGGTGCAGCATCAACCAAATCAATATTGAGGATGAGGACAGAAAAAAAAAGTAAATTGGCAGAAGGGGGCGACATAGAAAGAGGAAGTTGATATATGTTGACAGTATCGCGGGGCTGGATGACGGTAAAGTAATCTTGATTATGTTTAAGAAAGAGAAAGGTTTGAACAGAAAATATTGAAAATATGTAGAGAAAAACAGATAAAACATAGGGGAATTTTACAAAAATTACTAGAAGGATAAGGACAGAAAAAATCAATAAGTGAACAATACAGAAAAGCGACAGCGTCATAATTGGGTTTTGAAACATACTTCGTACAGGATACACGGGTGGAGCAAAAATGATCCCACACCACAATATCCGAAAACTGCGTAGCGCTGCGAAATGTTAGAATAACAAGACCAAACATGTGCATAAATATGGAAGAAATAAATGTATCACCTTTAGACCTGCACTTGAAAATAAAGATTTAGACGAACTAAGCAGTGGTTTCGATTTAAACTGATCGCTTAAAAAGCAATGATAACAAAACCATTGTCAGAATGAATACCTACCTCCTCAAGTCGATATTTATTGACGCCCACAATAACGTCTTTGCCGGCGTCGATCCTGGCTTGTTTCTTAGCTGCAGCCTCCTCAATTCTCAATTTAGTCATCCCAGATGCTACTGCTTTTGCCATACCACCCAGCTCAGTAATTTCGTCGAACACCTGAATGAGAAGTAATCGAAGAATACTCAGAGAAGATGCCGGACAGAGTAAGACGACGTAACAAAAAGAAAATACCTTTCTGGCTTTAATATAGAGTTCATCAGTCAATGACTCCATCATGTACGAACCACCCCATGGATCGGCAACCTAAAAGTGATACGAAAGTGACGTTTCTTAAATAAAATCATTAAGCATGAAATGAGAATCCAATCCTACTACTGTGAAATGAAACAAATGAATAAAAGTTTACCTTGCAGATGCCACTTTCTTCTTGGATAATGATCTGTGTGTTCCTCGCAATACGGGCAGAGAACTTTGTTGGTAAACCAAGAGCCTCATCGAATGAATTCGTGTGTAGTGACTGAGTACCACCGAATACAGATGCCATTGCTTCGATACTGGTGCGAATAATATTATTATATGGATCCTGAAGCCATGAAATAAAATGGACTCATGGAGACTACGTCGTACAGGCGATAAAGAAAAAGGATAAAGTTTTCAACGTTGATCACCGCCTGAGGGATGCGACATGCATTCTACTTCATTAAGCATCTTTTCGAGGTGGTTGAATGCATATCTGGTCTTTACAAAGACTCTCGGTGACCTACCGATGTATCCAGTCAGTGTTGCTATCCACCCAGACAATTCTGGTACCGATTTACCGACCAAAGAGAGATAGGAGGCGTGGTGGGGCAGAGACGCGAGAATCGATCCTTTATCCTCTGTTTTTTTTAAAATCCCTTTTATTACACAAGCGATATGATCAGAAATATGTATTACATATATATGTGGTATCAGATACCCCATACCGATGAGAAATTCTAGAATATTACTTTATGCTTTACAATCACCAGCAAGGTTACTAGTTCGCCACAACGACATGCTTCCGCAGAAACATATTATCCTATGTATCCTGTGTACCTGTTCTGTAAGCGACCACCCACTGGTTTGAGAATGTGTGCGAAGCATGAGCGACTTGCTGTTTTTCGGCTGAAAGAATTCAGTAAGGAGGTTTGCCCACAGACGACGAGCTGCCCGCATTTTGGCAATTTCCTGTAATGGCCAGTCATCTACAATGAAAACAAATCTTTCACATGAGGTGTATGTCCTTCCAATATTCACAAAAATCAATGCCGGTTAAAACAACTCGCCAAGCACTCTATACACCTACCATGTAGAAATTCATTCCAATTCCCCAGAAAAAGCTGAGTCGAGGTGCGAATTGATCAATGGTTAAACCAGCATCAAGTCCTGTTTGACAGTACTGAATTCCATCGGCGACTGTGAAAGCCATCTCAAGCACGGCGTCAGCACCTGCCTCCTGTAATTATTGCAATGAAAATTGGCAATTAGTCGTAGATAATGTCTTCCACCTCTAATACAGCTATACCCACCTGCATATGATATCCAGAAATGGAGATACTATTCCATTTCGGCATTTCCTTGCTGGTATAAGCAAAAATATCGCCTGAAAAACAGTTGAATACAAACTTCATTACGTGTATATTCGGCCAAAGGAAGTATGTTACTCACCAATAATACGCATCGATGGATCCGGTGGGTAAATATACGTGTTACGGACCATAAATTCTTTGAGAATATCATTTTGAATGGTACCAGATAGTAATTTACAATCAACACCCTAAACATATGTAACTAGGCCGAATTTCTTTAAAAGGAAAGGAGAAAACCCTCAGCGTTTATCAATCAGAGGGATATGCCATACACTCGCCTTCACTAAGCATCGTTAGAAGCGACTAGATGCATATCTGGTTTTTACAATGACTCGGTGGTGGTCTACCAATGTGTCGAGCCAGTGCTGTTATCCATCTAGATAAGTCTGGGGCTAATTTGCCGACCCCGAAAGGATAGAAGCTTGGTGAGCCTGGAGCGCAGGAGTCGATCCCATGTGTATTCCAGGGCGCCTCCGACTAATGCGGTATATGTGCCAAATTTCTTATTCAAAAAAATTGAGAACTTATATTCGTCATAATCGTCAACATCGCAGTTGCAGGAATCCCAGAAGACTCTCTTAGTGGTTTTAAACAATTTAAGAACTAAACTTTGAAGATGTTTTAAAAACCGTCTTTGCTCCAACTTATCTTGTCTTAACTTATCAATGAAAAATATACTGACTAAAAATAAAACACTTACAGATTCCTCGGCAGCAACTATGTACATTGCTAGTACAGGAATTACTGCGCCATTCATGGTCATAGATACGCTCATCTTGTCAAGTGGGATACCGTCAAATAACTTGAAAGAAAACTTATTCCGAAAAACAACTGAAGGAAACATAGGGTTATAAAGCGTACTTGCTTCATGTCCTCTACTGAATCGACAGCAACACCAGCCATACCAACATCACCGTATACACGTGGGTTATCAGAATCATATCTGAAACATGGGAAATTCAAAAGTATCAAAGTTCTTTGACTTGTTATACTTTGAAAATATAATTCCCTGTACTTTTCCTTCCTCAATGAAGACTTAACGACGAGCGTGAACTGCATAAACTGCTCCCAAATATTCCCCTTCTATAGTTCACATCCTTAGAGAGAGATATTTATTTTCGAGCATTCAAATAGAAGATTTCGCAGGAAATAAGTAATTTCAGCAAGGTCAAATCAGTTCAATACCTCTATAGATACGTTCGGAAGCCCTTATTATACCAATTATATGCTAAAATCGCTGACATTACGGTACTCGCTGCCATCCACATTGAGGGAGATTTCCATCACAGCATTGGAGACCTCGCACGCAGTCATTCTCTCAAAGAACCGTGACTCAAGAAGCCTTTCTAAATGTTTTGCAACCAGGTTGTTAAATGGTTCCACAAGATCTTCGAGGCAATGGTTATGTTTGTATACTAATCTATCTATCCAGCAACAAGGATTCTAATAATGATTCGCTGTGCGGATCGAACTAGGTCGTGGCTAACTTAACAAAGGTCAATCCCTTAAACGCAATTATCATCTTGCACGAAAGAGATCATTTCCAAAGGTAACTGTATGAGATCCAAACAAATGGAGATAGTTTCGCAACCGGAATCCAAAGACACAGGCTGTCCAAAGGCATACGTAATAGAAGCTTAATAATATTCCCCTAGATCCAATTTAGCGCTTCTACAAAGGTAGCTTCATTGAACACACCATTTTCAGATCTGGATATCCAACAATCCACTCGGAACTGACCCTCTATGCGTAGCCAAATCGAAAGCCACTGAAAGCCCTTGTTGTCCGGCTTTGATGTTCTCTTTGTAGAATGCATTAGATTCTTCTACGGTTGAAAAGCCTGCATACTGTCGAATGGTCCACGGACGTTGTGTGTACATTGTTGGATAGGGCCCACGAGTAAATGGATATTTGCCAGGAAGCTGAAAAAAAAGAAATTCTTCAATGAAACCGTTGCTCGTCCCAAAACAACTATTATTCGTTGGGTTATAGTAAATAGCTTCAAAACCCTCAATAAATTCAATTGCAGCGAAGTTCCTGGGCAGAATAAATTCATATGTGTTCGCCATTACTGACATTTAATGAAGGATTCTCGTAACAAACTAGTCCTACTCATGTATTCTGCCGCAGTAGCTTGTCTTGCCAAGTGTCGTACTAACAGTACGCATTCTGTTTTACTGTATTACCGGAAATACTACCTTACAGTCGTGTAGGATTATAAACTCCTATACTGCTTTTTTAGGTAATCCAAATTAGTTCAGGACTCCTTAGGAATATAAGACAGAGTTCGCCCTATTCTCAACTTTTCACTGTCATCTAACATAGACAGATGTATATCTGTATTTGTACATCTGAAACTTGAAAGAACTGTGATTTGAGAAATGCGTACATATATGCCAATAAACGGCATTTACATCATATAGCACAACAGTTAATGTAGCATTTTTGAAGAAATCAAAACTGCTCGAAGAAGTATAGTAGGAAATACCAGTTAGTACAATAACTTCAGCGCCCAATATCTTCTGAATCCCTGCAGTAATATAACGCCTTAATTTCTGTCAAACATATTGTTTTATTTTTTTAAATGTTTTCCATTCTTCACAGCAAAATCTACAGAAAACCAGTTAAATAGAGTTGCTTGAAAGAGTTGAAAGAGTAACATATTCGCACACAACAAACTCGGTAGCAAATATGATTGTGAACCCTACTATTCAGACTAACAGATGGTGTCTTTTCTGATTCCTAATATCTCTTCAAACTTCACAATTTGATAGGAAGCGAATGGCATGGAATACGAGGCATTTGCAGACACCAATGCAATAATCACCGCCCTCTCTATCTATGTAAGACAAACTGAAACTCGATAAGTTTTACCACTATAGGCGTTAGAACGGATTTAACCATGTGCTAATCTTTGGTCCAAAAGATATTTTGTGCATCTGAAGTGCCTTAACAATGGATAATCCATCTATCCTTCCCCAATCCATAATACTTTCTCACTATTCTAGGCAATGATTCAGTTAAGATGATTTGTCATTCCCAGTTAAGTTTAGCAAATAACTGTACCATCACCACCGCAGCTTCAATGCGGAACTGTTAACCAAGCCACAAAAACAGTTAACAAATAAAATAACAAGGCAGGAATATCCCAGATACCACCGTATTGAAGTCTCTCCATTGCACAAAATATTTTCTGACCATTCAAGCATTAAACAACCCAGAATCCTTTGCCATATTACCAGTAAGTTGAGAAATGAAATTTAAAAGCAAACTAAACTTTCACGAACGCGCATAAGAGAAACCACTTATCAAAAAGTGGAATGATCACATATGTTTGTCTTTTGATGAACTGTATTGCTCGATCCATTAATTAACTGCGTGCAGGCTAACTATCATGTCTAAACTAAAAATTTGAGAACTGATGGTTACGACCATATATGAAAAAATCTGTGAAAATTTAACAACGAAAATGATACAATGTTTCAAAACCAACTCTCCTTTAACCTCCATGACTAATCAATACGTGTTCTTTCCTTTATAAGCTTACACGAAGTTGGTATGTAATCTTGATTAGGTTAACGTTTCGAAAACTTAACAAAAAAAAAACGATTCATTCTAATAACCAATATTCTCATCCATAGTCCTGGAAACCAATAAAGAAGAGCCAAAGTTGATAAAGGCTAAAGGATCAGGATAATGCTTTCGGCGATCATGAATCCCTGAGGGTTGCACCATGCATTCGACTTCATTAAGCATCGTTGGAGGTAACTGAATGCATATCCAGCTTTGACAATGACTCTCGGCGGCCTATCGATGCATCGAGCCAGTGCTGCTCTCCTCTCAGACAAGTATGGTAGCAATTTGCCAAACTCGTAGAGATGGAAGGCTTGGGGACCCACGGGCGCGGGGATCGATCGGTGTGTGTCGCAAGGCGCCTCCAACCACTGCCCCGCACGGGCCCTTACTAAGGAGTTAAAAAGTAGTCGCGAAATGCAGATATATTTTTGAGCACCGATGAAGGTAGAACTCCACTTGTTAGTAGGAATGTAAAATCAAAGTGTAGAACCAAAAGCTCGGGTTTGACAATCTCGTGTAATTATGAAGATAAGGATAAAGTGGTGTCACGTATACTATTATTGCTATTATAATCGGGTTGACTAAAAGCAACTGACCTCGCTTTCTCGGTACTCGTCACACTTACGGTCTTCCTTAAGATAAAGCGGCTTGATGGCAATACCTTCGGGTGTGTTCCAGATGAGTGAGTTTGGATCTTTTCCTTTCATTGCCTTCTTCGCCATATCATACCAAGTAGGGTTTATGGGCAAAAGTTGATATGCCGCACTGGAGGAGCACAATTTCAAGGTCTGGAACAAGGTCAGAGCTAACTTTTGTTGAATCAAGTCTACCAACTTCGCTATTTAAGAAACATAGGAATCTCAAAGGATCTTCCGATACTACTTCCATTTATCTGCTGTGGTAGCATTCCATCTGCTTCAATAACCCTAGACCACTTACAGGAAATCCGACGAAATTCCAATTTCAGGCAAAGGCAATTCCAAGGAGCGTGATTTTCAGTGATTAAAAAAAAAACACATGAACTCCTTGCCCCTCTGTTTACGTAAATATCACGTGATAAGGTCCACGTGATGGACGTTCATAATAAGAAGAATGCTAAATTTGAACTAAGAGGGATAAAAAGTAAGAAAAAAACGAACTCACATTTACGGAACAGCCCGTAGCCTGTCGGAGGAGATGGAAAGACATAACTGGGAAGAAGACCAGCCGAGTAGCTACAAGTCAGATTAAGAAAACCTCCTCTTGAATTTGTATCACAAACCATCCATTACGACGTAAGACTCAATAAAGTGTTACAAAGCTCTTACAACATCAACTTCCCAGTGGATGAAGCTTCAATGGATCTTGGTATTCCTCACACCCCCCTTGTTGCCCACTTCGTAGGGAAAGTAAGACTTCCCACCAAATCATACAACACACACCGTTCAAAATAAAAAACCACGTGATCCCTTCAATGGCCCTGAACCCAACGAAAGATCCTAGAAGGAGAAAGGGAGGAAATGTGAGAGATCAACTGAAATGCTACAATAAGAGGACACGGCAGGCAGAAAAGAATAAGGATTGAACACTAGATACTCTATGTAACCTTACGAAAAATTATATCTCATAATGACTGGGCGCGTACCATAAAAACCGGAAGTTTTTCAGGAAGCGAACATGTCTTTATAAGAAAATGATATACAGCAGTAATTTCAAGGAAGCAGTACTTCAACGAGAGCTGAGGTGTAGATCAGGGAAAACTCTTTAAACACTGTTTGGGAAGTCTCGTAGGTAACGACGAAAACGAGCCCAACAAGTACTGATCAGAACTCGACCTAATGTGGAGACATCGAATGAGGTGAGCATTCGTACTCATGCGGAAAAGTGGGGTGGCGGGAGACGGATTTCGAAGTTGGTCATGGAAAACAACAACCTTGAGAGGCGTAAATAAAGAGTTGATTAGTTGCTGTAGGAAAGCATGATAACGAGATTTCTATTTATTTATCTGTCTATCTTACATGACCCGGCATCACACCTGCTGTGGGGATCTGGGCACTTCTTGCATTCGATTCGTTTTCCTCGTACTCGTCGTCCACAGTGGTCTATGAACTGTTCGCGTGTTGTTTCGGCAGCTGCTTGAGGATTTCTTCTTTATGAATGTCACAGAATGCACGTCGATTCCCTTGCAATTATGGACATAGTCGAACTAAGGAATTCCGCAGCGGATTGGAAGACAGCGTTTAGGAGGAGTGCTTGAACAAACACCTTGTTTCGTAATGGACTACATTAAATGAAGAGAGGTCAAAAAAAGTGAAAAATCGCCATGCTGCTCCAACCCGCCTCACGCCAACCAAGTCTCCCGAACTTGCAAAGTTGAGAAATTGATGGTGGACTTGTCTGGGAAACTCCGTCCGATCTTTAAAAATTAGTGATTTCCTATGGTGACGACGTGGAAACACGATTGCACAACTAACCAGTGATTTCAGGTGAAATCTACTCGACCAGAATTCAACAACATTTCTTTAGAATCATCAACAGCCGAAGACAGATGGCAGATCCGAAGATTTCTGCGGATAAAGGAGGAGGGGAAGCAAACCGAATCAGAGAAGTGCTGTGATCCGGACAGGGTGGTGTTATAGGGTGGACCATATCACAGATAAGCAAGGAAATAACTACTTACAAGCAACATACATTAATTAGTTACTTTAGGAATGAAGCCACTCATCTGAAACCAACTGCATGCTCTCTCACACCACTTCAATCTTCTGAGGTTACGGCAAGCTATACAGTAATTTCGAAAATAACATTTCAAATAACCATCAAGAACTGATCCCATACCGACAGTACATGCACCCTATTTCATGTTCACAAAAGGATAAACGCCCTCTGCATGGTTGCCGACGGGCATGTCCAAAGCACAAGCACTACCTTAAGACAAGTTTGAACTCCTTATCGATATCGCGTACAAAGAAACGAGCTTTAAATGAGTTCGAACGAACATTTCATTAAACTTGTGAGATTTCTGAAGACAAACAGGAGTATATAAAACTTACATTTATCCTAAATGTTATAAAAATCACATACTATGTACAATACCCCAAGTTTGACCTCACAGTAAGAGGAGATTCGTCTCGGCTTGCTGCACAATTACTGAATGTATTGCTTCATCTTCAACACTTTATTAGTTCTACTTCTGTCAATAAGCATAATGTACCATGAAGAAGAAGAAAGTCGTTATACTGAAAATGATATACTGCATAACAATGCACAACATGAGGTAGCCTGCACTCCTGTCAGAAATCCCATATCGACGAGGTACACGGCACCGTTCCCTTTGCTTCCAAAATCATTACAAACATGAACCACATCATACAATTACATGAACGCACGTACTGCACTAGGATTTCTAAGAGCGCAAAGTATAACAGTACTATAGGAAACTTCTAATATAGAAAAAAGAAACGTTAGACAAACGCTACGTGGACACGAAAAGCACTGGCTAGTCTTCGTTAGTGGATTTTCGAGTTGTGCGAACGTGCCTGTCACGAGTTCTCTTTTCGTCAACATGCAAAAAGCAGGTGACACTGAGGGAGCTTTGTGAAACACACTTAGCCGAGTTCACTCCGTTAAATCAACGAATATCGATCAATAAAGTTATGACCGTACTTCACAAAATCGGTATGAGAACCTGAAGTCCTCACACTTCAATTCATTCCACTTGCGAAAGTAGCTTCATCACTGCTAGAGTCTTTTTGCATAACTCACGTCTGCACCAAGTACAACAAAGCCTTAAGAAAATCCCTACACTAAAATTAATTTACAAAACGCTATACCTACCGCCTACCCGCTGGGATACTTGGATGGCCCGTCATCATTGGTGTGCAGGATCCAGTATAATTTCCACTTTTTCACAGTTTTGCTATTTTAGCTAATATGGTACCCTGGAGTCCTGAGGTCAGCCTAGCCAAAGCTTGTCCCACAAGGTGGTCACCACCATAGGCAATCTCCACGCTTGTGGATAAGAGGGAGATTTACCAACATGCGACTAGTTTGATACCAGGGTGGTGGTGGATTCCGGTATTGGTTAACTCTTAACTGAGCTTCCTCATGGAAACACTGGACTCGTTCGCAGCTAGGGAGCCCACTACTCCCAAGGTACTGTGAGAATGAGTGTCCCCTTTACATCACAACCTGACATCGAAGAACACCCAGCCACAATGAGGCGGTAAAACGTTGAGAGGACACCTACCATTATACTAATCAACTCAGTTCAAGAGCATTAGCATCATGTTTCCTTTTCTTATGATGCCATGCTGTTTCTCAATGTTTCACTTCTTTGTCACCCATTTTACCTTTAGCACCTCACTTTTGGGTAGCTTCCGAAACTAATAAATGTACTTTTTGCTACACTTCGTACTGAATCGCGGCTGATGCATAAACCCATGCAGGAGTTCTGCATAGCTGCTTCACTAGTAAGTCCCCGTGCTACCCTGTCAGTACAATAGTCGTCGCGGTGAGACTCCAACGAACTTTGTACTAAACATATCCCACATGCAACAGCTCATTTGACTTGACGAACGAATTCGACTGTTCGTTGCATACTATTGGGCATACAAGATACGTTTTTTGAGTCAGACTCCTGGTATACTTATGTATTAATAAATTATCGATTGAATACAAAAGTATACGAAATAAAGGAACAAGATAAAACTAGTTAATACCAATTTAGAGTAAATGATCCGACCAAATCAACTTTAACTATGTATGGCGAGACTACACCCTCGGCTTAACTGGGTTCAACGCCGATTTACGCTTCTAAATCAATCCCGTTGGCGGGTGGTTGCTGATGACACTGGTAGATAGAAAACTAGCTGAGAGAGGGGGAACGAAGGACCCGCATGGTGCGGTGGTGAACGCGTTAGCAGACCGCAGGACACCTGCAGTTAGGAATTTTGTAATATATAAGCATCATTATAATTTTAAACACAATCAAATTGTTACATCTACAACTCGAACAGGAAGGAATAAAACGCCTACTACATTGCCCAACGTTCAAAAACAATCTAGGAATGACAGCCTTCAACATGGCTTCATACCCATCACAAAACTTCCTGAGTAATTCAGTTAAATAGCTGTTATTGACGTTAATCGTCCACATAATAAGATTCACTTTCTTAAAACGCTTAACATAAAACGATTAATTAGCGTTGTTCTCTAACTTTAGGTCCAACACCACCACGAAAAAAAGCGAGATCAACGTGTAAAATTCTGTACCTATTACGAGATCGATCCACCTATCACTGAACTGGATTTCATCAGTATTCGATGAATTGTAGCCTGTTAATTAGGACGTGCCTTTCTTATTTTATTCATTATTCTTCTCAAGAAGCCTTTATGAGGAGTAGGCTCCTCACGAGCTTCAAATGGTACTACACCTTTCCTGAAACTTTCTAGTGAAGGCGTCGTTGACTCATCCTGTTCAGCTTCAGCGCCATCGTCGTTAACACGACGACGAGTCAAGACTGGCGTACCCATCATTACGCCTATCGAAGAACCCTAAAACACGTTCTATTACGTTGTTAATCAACGATCTGTGAAAAAGCTTTTCTCCACCAACTGTGCTTTTAGCGCGATAAAATTGGGAACATAATTAAAGAAATAGAGTAAGAACCTTTGGAGTTCCCGGCGACGTTGTAAAGGTGGATGGAGTCTGAAACCCAGAGTACCCAAAAACACATAACACATATAGTGAACATATACCAATCAAAAATCAGATACATTACCTCGTTCTTTTCGGAGAACTGAAATCGTCAGGCTCTTAGAACACAAATGAAAAGGTTATGGAGTGAAGATTCAGGAAAAGTAAATGAAACAGGTAGTAACTTAAAGAACGCCACTGGTAAATTTTTTATACATAAGATTTAGAAAACATGGGATAAAGGATAAAGCCATCGGCGTTAATAAATCCCTTCTGTTTGGAGAGGACTGAAATATCTGGCTTCTACAATGACTCGCGGTGGCTTATCGTTGTATCGAGCCAGTGCTGCTATCCTCCCAGACAAGTCTGGTACCAATACGCCGATCCAGCAGGTATGGAAGGCTTGGTAGACCAGAGCCGTGGGGATCGATCCTATGTGTACCTGGTAATTCTAGTGATTTTAGGTATTTTCGTAAAACTACGAGTTTACGAAGGAATCCGTTAATGTCGAGTGGTTATAGTCAGTGCTGAACAAATTTTCAATTTTCATGGATACAGCTTCAGTGATATTCTAGTAAATCGAGCAGAAAGTCGACATAACACGAAAAGGAATGGTAGTATTATCAACACCTTGCTAGATCCACAGTAGATTATCTCGATATTAATGTCATTATCATCATCATCATCATCATCACCATCTTCGTCACCATTACTGGGAAGCGATGGTGGAGGTGGTGGAGGAGGTAGATCGAGAATCACGACTTCTTCTTCTTCTTCTTCTTGACAACCTACAAAAGTTTCGACATGAATAGTGTTTGGCCAGATGGCACTACAGAGATGCGCCTACTCACCACTCCGTCGCTTCACTGCCGGTTTAACCTTCCTAGTTCGCTTCCTCCGTCGCTCTTCGAGTTTCTTCGCATGGGTCTTATTCAAATATTCTTGATGATATGCAACAAATTCATGAAACGGCGGTATTCGGAAGTTCTCACGCTGGAATTCGCATCAAATGTAAAGGTGATACTCGCGCTAAGAAGAATGTTTGGTTCTGTAATATAGCAACGTCTTGAGCAACGCTGAACCTTCCTTCTGAATGGTTCTTTTGAGATTGAGAATCATAGAGATTGTACAACAGGAAACCACTAACATCTCTCAGCTCACGATAGCTCTGGTTGAAGCCGCAATAGTAAATCATTTTATCGGCATTAATTTTCGGCGGTGGCGAATCTGGTCGTTCTACCATTTCACTAGATGACTGTTTGTCATCCAACATGTGAAATTGTAAAGTGCTACTTGACTCATCCTGTTCAATGGCCCTCAAATGATAATTTTTAAATGAAAAAATTAACCAATAGGTGACACGAAACCTCTGTGAATCCATTTTCTCAAGTATTCAAACGCATCATACCTTATCAACATTGGTAGTTCACTATACACTTTGTTCATCTTTCTGTATATAAAAAACCTTTAGTTGATGAAGATCAGCCATTTCTCTTATGACCGAACTTTTTAAAGCATAAAACAAAACGAAAAAAGCGAACTTTTTCAAGTGACCCGGTGGGTAACCATCAATGAAGCCCATTCTGCGCATCCGATAAATATATTCTGGAATATCGTGTTTTCCTATACCAAGTGCGTTCCTGAGCTCATCACTTATACGACCAGCGTGAAACTTCTTTTCTGACGATCCTGCATCATCATGATACCGAGAGCTGAAAAAAAAGAGTAGAGGTTAGATATAACCACAATAATGCTGAGATATTTGCAAAACTCCACACTGCAGGTGTCTGTAGTAGGGATTAAACATGCTATTACCCTTATCGAGGACTAATGTGTTCACCACCACGCCATTCGAATCCTTGGTTTCGCGTTCCTATCAGCCGTTTTAATCTATAGGTGATATCAGCAATTACCCATCAACGGGATTGATCTTGAGGCTCAAATCGGCATTGATCCCTGTTAAGTTAGTGGACGGTTCGGATAGGGCCTATAAAACGCGACTGAGAGAAACGCGAAACGAAAGACCCGCATGGCGTGGTGGTGAACAAGTTAGTCCCCGGAAAAGGTAATAGGACGTTCGATCTCCACAGTAGACACCGGTGCTCCTGAATTTAACAAATATCTCAGCATCACATTGCGGTTACATCTCACACCATACCCCGCCGTGAAAAGAGAATATGTAGTAAACAAAAATTGACTATATTGCGATTAAAGCAAAGGTAATTTCAAATTTCGTAATTGAAAAGCAAAATAAACTTACAAGTTATTTTTATTCCGCAACTCATTTTGCCGCATGCGAATTCGTTTCATATCTTTTGGCTCAGGACATTCATTAAAATGATGATCACCATCACAATTAAAGCATCCCTTTCTCTTAAATAAGAAAAAATTAATGCGTTCCATAAAATCACTTTATAGCGAACTTTTGAACTCATTACAATCTTCCTGAATTTCACCCTAAAAACAGCTACTAAAAGGAACCAATTGTAGCCCACTGAATAAAAGACTGTATGATATAACTCCTTACTTGGTCAAAAAGAATGGAAAATGCAAAGATTAGGAAACTTACTGTTCTCGGACTACTGTCATTAGATGTTTGGTTACTACTTTCATTCATTTGACTTGTTAGCAGAGTAGAAAGGACTTTCTCCTTCCATTTCGAACTAGGAAGAAGAGAAATTATGTATACGTTCATATAAACGTATATGTATATGCATATTTACTATTTCACTTTATTTTATTTTATATGATGCGTTTTAACATCTACTGTGCGGATCCCAGCACTTCCCACATGCGATTCGTTTCTTCGCATCCATTATCCACGAAGATCTCCCCACTCCTACGTACGGTTTCGGCTGCTACTTGAGAATTTTAATTTCATCTTGAATGTTGTAGAATGCCGGTAGAATCCATTCTCCCTGGAGCCCTCAGATAACTGGGCTGGAGCGTTCCTAATTGGAGTGCAGAGAGTAATTCTTTCCCAGACAAGTCCGGTACTAATTTTCCGACCCCGGAGAGATGAGAGGCTTGGTTGGCCCGGGAGCTGAATCGAACAAGCAGCATGCTCGTGTTGACCAACATCACTACCACTGTTAACCGCTCCCTATATGCTTATATATGTATATGCGTATATACATTGATACACAAGCATATGTACGCATACATACATACATAGAAAAAGATAAAGTTCTTGGCTTTGATTTATATCCCTGAGAAATGCGCCACGCACTCAATTTGCATATCTGATCTCTACAATGACTCGCGACGGCCTAACGCTAGGTGAGCGTGTGGCACGGGGATCGATCCCATGTGTATTTATATATATATACGTACACAAGTACAGACACATGTATGTACATGCATATATAGGAATTTTTAGATGTAGACTGGTTTTGGATTTCAAACCTTTGCTTAATATATGAAATTTGAAGAAACCAGACTAAAATAAATAGATAAAGAAAACATAAGTAAAAGATATTTACAAACAGTACCAGTTCTCAGTCAATAAAGAGCTCTCCAACTCAGCAACATCCTCAGCATCGAGACAAATCGACTCCGTTCGGTCAACTACGAAAAATCCATAGTCTGTTTCGTTTCCTTTCATGACGTCAGATTTTAGAATTTGTAATGGTGAGAGTTTTCTGAAAGACATAAACCCAATGGAAATTATTCTACGTCCATCTAGAAAATACAAGTCAATTAAACTTTTTCTTCAGCACAGGAGATGGTGTGCAGCGTCCCTCCTCATCTGATTCAAATCGTGTGCTTTGTACATCGGCCATTATCACAGAATCTAAAATAATATTACAAAGAAATTTAAATTACAAGAAATTTACCATAGTATGGAACGTTTCGGCTCATTTGGAAATCATGTTTAAGGCTACAAACACATAAAAAGTGAACAACAAAATAGGATAATGGAAACAATACCTAGATACTTAAACGACCCGCCATCACTGGTTGTGCAAGGCTCAGCATTACCTCGATTTTTCGGAGTTTTCCTGGTTTGGCTATTGTGGTTCCCTGGAGTCCCGAAATCAGCCTAGCCAAGGTCTGCCCCAGATCGTCACCACACCAGGCAATCACCGCTATTGCAGATCAGAGAGAGATTTACCACCATGAGAGTATTTCGATACCAAGACGGTGATGAATCCCAGTATTAGTTAACGTTTATACGAATTTCTTGACGAAAATGCCGGACTCAGCATGCGAGACCTTGCTGGGGACGAATTCCCTCGCTGTACATCACAGACCAGCACCCAGGAACATTTCCCAGTTACAATAACGTAATAAACCTTTGGGAGACTAGGAAGCAATAGAAAGTGAAAAATATGAACATGAAGTAAGAACACAATAATGTGGATCATCGACTCTTCCCAAGACGAGGACGTGGAAAAGTTGTCAGCTTGTTTATCATCGCCGTCTTAGTTTATCAATGAAAGAATACATGTTGATTGGTCACGGTGAAGTTACAGGAAGGTCGGGTTTTAAAGTATTATCACGCTTACTGCTAGCTGATAACGATACCGACTTCTCTAATATAGAATGTCCGAGAGAAAGAAGTCATACCCACCGGACAATCGCAATCAACAACCATCGTATATTTTAAAAAAAAGCCTTGCAGGGTTAATTTGCCTCATTCGAGAGGGTGCTCCGCGGAAGAAGATCCGACTCAGATGCGACGGCGAAGACACCACATCGAGAATACGAACGACTGAACCATTGACTCGGATCATCAGTTCTGAGGAAGACGAAGACGTCGGTACATCAGTCAGGTTGTCTATCAATGTCATGTTACCATATCAATGCAAGAATACATGTTGGATAGTCATAAGGGAAATCAGCTTTTGAAATAATACTTCTTTACATTTAAATAAACCTTCTTTCGCCGTAAACACGTTATTTTGCATATGTTCGTTAACTCCGACAAAGTCGAAGTGGTCGGAACGTTAGCCGATAATAAATATTATTATCAACCTCGTGTAAGCTCATCAAAGAAAGAATACATATTGATTAAGCACACCGAGGTTCAAGGAAAGTCGGTTTCGAAACGATAATGTGGGTTTAAATCCCAAGACCAACATACTTTTAACCCCCGGCATTGATCAATAGTTCACAGTTTTCTTCACGAGCAAACACAAGGTCGTTATTACGGGACCTACGGCTTTCATAACCTCAGCGGACAAAACGTAACACATAAATTTCTTTCCCACAAATTTCTTGACACACGTAGATTAAAACAGGAGTAAATAGATTTTAAGAAAGACGACATTTAACACATGAATCATAGAAACGTATGTGTTAAGCTTTATGTGCTAAGGTTACGAAAGTGTTTGACTGAGTGGATCGATGGTAAACTTGACTCTTCCAGGCTCTGAAGATAACGAAATCGCCGAAACGTTAGCCATTGTGGATGAATAAGTGTTAAGTTAGCCGTTTTTGCCCTTTCAGGTTTCTATTCTTTCAGCGAAGAGAACTTTAGGATGATCATTTGATCTAAAAAATAGCGCTTGCGCAAAAATTTTCGGTTAGTGTTGATATGACCATTTTTTAAACCTTTTTTTTTACACAAGTGGGTTTCTCAGGTCTTGTACGTCAAGCATTGCGTTAAATATTAGTAGTAGCACAAAATTTTAGATCTGGATATGAAATTTTTGGTAGCTAAAGAATCCAACGAGGTTAAAAAGCCTTATCGCTGCGGTTATTGAGTAGTAAACAACAAGGTACTGATATTCACTGCATTCTCGCAAATAATCTCTCCGTCGACACCAGCAACGTTCCATAGCGAAAGCATTACGAAGAAAGGATCAAGAGGGTTGAATACTAACTGTTTTGATGGTAAAAAGAAAGGAAACCACATCTGCATCACGTGGCAACCATTTGAAGCCTATGTTCTTTCATTGCTGTTCGGTTAATTAAGGAGAAACCTTTAATTATAGGTAGAGCACGAAATCGACCAGTTTTGATTGGACGTAGAAGATGATTTGACGAATCTGAAGCTGCAATAGTAGAAAATGGATAAAAAAGTAGTTTTCGTCGTGGGACTGAATGTCGGAAGATCGGCTATCACCTGCCTGAGGAACAACATGGCAAGATCGATTCTGCCTTAGTCCAGTTACATTCATTAAATGGACGTTCTGATGAAACTGATGTGTTTAGCAATGCTATGAGCGTCTGTTGCGAAATTCTAGCCGACAACTGGACTACACATACTGAATATCTCTTCAAAATGCCCACTTCTCGTTTAATTTTCCATTTATTGCGATGTATTCTTCACACGATGTATGTGAGGGACGTGGCAGCCGGTATGAATATTATTGATATAATTGCAGTTAAGGGCGCGTGTACCGCAGTGGTCAGAGGCACTCTGCAATACACGTGGGATCGATCCCAGCGCCCAAGACCAACCAAAACCGTCTATATTCCGAGGTAGGCGAATTGATACCAGACTTATCTGGGAGCATAGAAGACCTGGTTCGATACATCGGTAGGCCACCGTGAGTCATTGCAAAGGCCACACATGCATCCAATCACCTCCAATGGTACTTAATGAAGTCGAATGCATGAGGCATTTTTCAAGGATTGATCAATACCGACAGCTCTGCCCTTATTCTTTTGTCCTTTATCATCGCAAATGCGGCGAAAAATTGGAGATCTTAACGGATGTGAAAACAAGAGGTTCTTCGGAAAAAAAAAGCTTGACTTCTGCAAGATGCATGCACCCTATGTGAACCGCTGCACATCCGTTGCACAGGAACCATACGGAGGGAGCCTTTGTAATATCGCACAGGAACGTGTTAAGAGCGCTCTGAAATAGGCTTATGGACAAGACATCATTCTTATGAAATGACGCCTACACACTTCGTAATTTTGAACACCTTGTTTTAAATGGTGAACAAATCAAAACTACTTCAGCTAATAGACGAAATAAAGGATAAAAAAGGATAAGGTTATTGGCGTTAATCAATCCATGAGTGAGGCGCCATGCATTCTACTTCATCATTAAGGACCGTTGGAGGTGATTGAATGCACATTTTGCTTATACAATGTGGCCTGCCGATGTGCCGAGACAGGCCTCCCAGATAAGTGCGCCACCAACTTGCCGACCTGATGGTATGGAAAGATTGTTGAGCCTGGGTAGAGGTATCAATCCGATTTGGATTGTAGGGCGCCTCTAATTACTGCTCTACATGCGCATATGTGAATTCAAATAGTTCGTGGAAACAAAGTCCACATGATACATAGCGTCCTATAAGCGCTGATTAAATAGAGAATCAGCCATTGGTTTTCCTATCAACTAAAACGAACAGTTGGGTGGTAACCCAAAGTCATGCATAGCGCAAGTGTCGGCGCCGCTGCTCTGGGGAAAGGGGCGCAGGTTCAATGCTGGCGACATCGGATCCGTGACGAAATATGTATTATCCGATCATCATGACGTAAATCTTGCTCCAGAATTACACTGAGATCCTTCTTTTGCCCAGCACGGTTGTAAAAACCTAGGTTAAACGTAACGTAGACGTACGTAAACAGTCAAAGCAGTTATCTTTTTCCACTAACATGAGTGTACTTTGCTGGTGTGCAGTTTCTCCTTCAAAGTTTAGAAGAAAGAATGTTAGAAAATTAGTGGGAACTTGCTTCTATAATATGAAGCCGTGAATAGTAAACGTAAGACAGTTCTCTACATAGATGTTTACGGAAAAAAAGACTGAAAAGAATTCATTGCTGTAAAAGAAGAAAGAAGCCCAAGAATAAAACTGGTTTATCAATGCAGAATAACAGGGTCACAATAGAGTGATCCAATATGGAAAATCAATCACCAAAATTTGTCATTCCTTAGTGTTTGTACAAACGAATACTTCCAAACATGGTTGTATTCAAGGAGTGTAAGTAGCGCTCCGAGGTGTTCACCCACAACATCCCTGCACTTTCGGATCCCCGCCAGATCGTTCCGTGATGTTCATTTTTATGAGCTCCTCAGAACTGCATGGATGGATTGCTGTTGTATCTCAATCATAACAAGCAAACTGGAGTAAACTTTCCACATTTTCAACTAGCTTCACAAACAACGGTTTCTATGTCTAATGATGTTTAACATTTAAAAAAAAGAATTTTCTGAAAAAGAGCTCGAGACGGTAGAAGTAGTGGATTTAAGATCTATACTAGTATAATGAGAAACCAATAGCCATTGAGATGCTGACAAAGCAATTATTACCTATTATCATTGTTATGCGGTGCATGTAATGCAGTGGTCATGAGCGCCCTACAATGCACAGGTGATCGATCCCCACGCCCCAAGGTCACCAAGCCTTCCATCTCTCTGGAGTCCGCAAATTGGTACCAGACTTGCCTGGGAGGGTAGCAGCACCGGCGAGATACATAGGTAGGCCACCGCGATTCATTGTAAAGGCATGACGTGCATTCAGTCACCTCTAACGATGTATCATGAAGTAGAATGCATGGCGCATCCTTCAGGGATTGATCAACGCTAACAGCTTTGTCCTTTTTATCATTATTGTTATTATTATTATTATTATTATTAACTGTCGAATAGTGGCAAGTTTCTCTCTTACACACAATGGCATCGACTGCCTGTGGCGATGACGACCTAGGGCAGACTTTGGCCAGCCTTCCTCGGGACTCCAGAGAATCAAGATGGCTAAATCGGCAAATGCCCTACATCAAATCTATCTCGATGTCCAGATCCTAAGAATTCATGCATTTGAAATGTTTCCTCGCACACCACCGTCCATGAAGACCTTTGAACTTTTTGCGTGTGATTTCTGTTTGAGGACTCTCCAAAGTCCTCAGATAGTCGTGTTGGGGTATTCGCATATGGGCATATGGGAGTCCCGAATAAGTCTAGTACCAATTTCGCGACACTAGTGGAATAAGAGGTTTGGTGAGTTCAGCAGTCTACATAATTGACGGACTTACTGCTTCTCTGAAAAAGAAATATATCCCATATGTTACGAAAAGCAGAATTTAACGCAGTACTTATAAAGCAAGCAGATTTTGATGAGCACACAGAAGTACAAAGGACAGTGAGCATTCATTCGATTCATTCTCGTTCCGACAGCCTCTTTCAACGCATAATTCTTACCATAATTTTTGTATTCCATAGACACCTGTCCTGCTGTAGACGTTGTACTATGTTTCGGCATAGAAAGCTATTTTCCACAGACTGTAATGCACAAAACTGTTTTTTGCCTAAGTTCATTTACTCCACCACAGAGAATGTTCACGGCGACAACGGTAATATATATTAATGCTGGACGAATAGAAAAACACGGGTCTCGCAACGGTAGGAATAAAGCAGCACAGTATTGTTGCTAATCGGGAACGTACTTGATTTATACGTATTCTTTCTTTGATAAGCTTACATGTGGTTGATATGATCTTTATTCGGTTAACGTCCCGACGGTTTCGTCTTCATCATCTAACGGTTTTTGAAACATTGTTATGTTCCTTGCCAGGTGATAATGATACCGACTTCTACAGGACGGATTGTCCCGAAAAACAAATTTCATCACTGGAAAATAGCTACTACCAGCAGCCAGAATCTTGTTTAAAAGTGTATCTTCGAGTGGTGAGTATGGCTCATTCCAGAGGGATGCTTCACTGAGGAAGATCCGGCCCGAGGCGCGAGGAAGACACCACCTCGAGAATACATGAACAACTGTAGACCATCGACTCGGATCATCGGGTCTGATGAAGACGAAGCCGTCGAAACGTTAGCCGAATAAAGTGCTCGATTTAATCTTATTTTTGCTGGAAGAGATGACGGTTGGGTAAATGACCATCGCGTCGCGCTGATCCAAGCTTCTTATAACGTTAAGTAATAGCCAAACAAAAAGAGTGCCGCACGAATAAAGGTACGTGATGGTGACAGTGGCTACACGGCTGCACTTGGAAATATAACAATAAAAGAAAGGAGAATTCGTTTCTGCACCAATCCTTTTAACTTTCTCTGTCTCTCTCTTTTGTCCCCAGGGTGGACATGTCAATCAGCATTACCGAAACGCTAGGGAAACCAAGCTACTAAAAATACCTCGCTTCGCGCAATTGAGAGGGGGAGTCGGAAACTTTCACCTATGTTCAGTGGTCAAATACGCTGCCGTATACATAAACATGTCGACAATCACGTCAGCCGGGTACGTGAATTATTATAACAACAAGTGCAGGATAAGAGCCATTGGCGACTAGGCTCCTTGGTCATGGATTCGGAATCCCACGAATGAAAAAAGATGTGAAATCACCAATCCGATCGTAGGAACGGTTTTTGAGGCCCATGAACTTCTAGAGTGAGTAGAATGGAATAAGGTGTTCCAACGTGCACCGCGGACAAATAGAGAAACCAAGTTAAATCACTCGATAATCAAGTATAAATAATACAAAAAATTCAACTTTTTTCTTCCGCACTAATATGAGTCTCCCTTTCATCAATATTTAAAATGCCAGACAGACATCGTCTGAGATTAATCACGTCTAGTGAAATTTTGAACTATTAAGCCGTCTACCACTAGAATGGGACCTGGACATCCATTAGGAAACTCCAGGGCACCATAAACGACCATAAGACTGTGAGGTGGCAAATTACTGTACATGTTGGAGGCGAACCAGGAACTGAAACTCGCTAAATCTTAGCAGGTTTCCACAGAGATACGCAGCGGATTCGGACCGATAGACGAGAAGAGGCCAGACAGGGGTTGTAATGACTGGTTAGTTTCCTATATATTAAGCAATAGCATACGAACTCAAACGAAGCCATGCGCCAGAAGTGAAAAGAAAGCTGATGAATTTATCGGAATGTGAAAAAACGCACTAAGGAGGTCACAAGACACTCCAATAAGTCCTCAAAACCCCTACTATTTCTTAACAGCTAAAAGTGTTGCTCAAAAGTTGAAAGTTTTAGAGCGTAAACAAAAAGAAAAAAAAGATAAGTCGCAGATCATGGAAAAAACTTGAAGGATAGACAGAAAAAAAGGAGTAGAATAAAAAAGAGGAAGAAGCGAAAAGTGGAAGAGCGAGAAGGATCTTAGAGTATTATGAAGAATAGAACATTTAGACAAAGATGGTTGAAATGTTTCATTGAGAATCAAAGATATAGGTAACTTTTAAATACCTCAAGCCCATTAATCTGTCTTGCTTAGTATATTAGTTCAATCACCTGTTAACTGTTCCATGGTGATTCCAACGTTTAGCGCAACCGCGTAGCCTTGAATGATTTCTACGGCGTTCGGACCCATAATATGCATACCGAGTATTCTACGCGGATGATTGCGAAGACATATTACCTAAAAGAGTTTAGCTGTCCCATAAGAAGAAAGGAACAGTAAATTTTTTTTGTTTTAATCAATCTCTGAGGGGCGCATGTGGCGCAGTGGTTGGAGGCGCCACTGCGGCGTGCACGTAAAATGCGCCCATGGCCCACCAAGCCTTCCATCCCTCCGGGGTCGGCAAATTGGTACCAGACTTGCCTGGGAGGGTAGCAGCACCGACAAGATACATAGGTAGACCACCGCGATTCACTGTAAAGGCCAGATATGCATTCAATCACCTCCAACGATCCCTAATGAGGTCGAATGCATGGCGCATCCCTCAGGGATTGATCAATGCCGAGAGCTTTATCCTTTATCCTTTAATCAATCACTGACAGATAAGTCGTCTATTCGACTCCATTGAGCATCGTTCATGTTACAGAATTCATATTTGCCTTATACAATAACTTGCGGCTGCCCAGACCTGTGTTTTTATCCTTCCAAACATCCGTGGTTTGGGATCAAACCAACAACCATACGTTTATTGTAATGCACCCGTAACCACTATACAGTTAACGTGGGGAAGACGACAAGTAGTTCGGAGAGAAAAAGAAGGAAACAATCGGGCAGCTCAAAAGCAGTTCGGTTTTGTATCTCAAAACTAGTTGACTTTGGCGCTTTGTAAACAAATACACATAAATGGTGTATTTTTGTTCTCCCTTCCTGACGTCCCTAACCACCGTGACGTAATGTGATGTTAAGGGGTGTCAAAATGCAGAGCAGGGTTCAATTTCCGGCATGGTTAACCACGCTGAGAAGTGCAATGCTTTCATTCGGACTCCTAGCTAAGAGTGAAACTACACAGCGGAAAGCTGCCACAATGGAATAAATCTGACAACAAAGGACTACCATTCATACAACCCATAAGCGCCATCGAGCTTGCGGTGATGATGTGAGAAAGTCCTCGCACAGCTATTTCGGAAAACCATGGTATAAGTCGTAAGCTACACAGAGTATGTAGTTCCTGTTAAATCTCAGCTCATTATACCAATTCCATTTCTTCTTGCCATCAGCTTCTGTTTATCTTTCATTTCATAAAAACTGGATAAGTTCGATCTCACATTCTTTAGCGGTGTTTCATTCATGTCAGAAGTAACATATTGTGAAAATAGCAACTAGCTCATAAGAGCGCGACTTAGATGAGATGAGATGGCTGATGAGATAACTGGCTTGGATAAGGGCTTCAACATCAAATCAAAACGTTTCATAACACAAGCCTCGAGTAAACAGGTGTTCGATTTAGAAAACATCTAATGCTTTTGCTGAAAATACAGCATATCATCAAATGTCGACAAGTCGACCAAATAAAACATTATCTAATGGGAAAATAACGCTCTCTATTGCAACGGTATTCTTTGTGTTTCGATGGTGCTGAGTGCCCTACATTCATATCCGATCCTAAGGAACTTCGATCCCTATAAACAGTCCTGCTATGCAAATCTATTTTTACGATCTGTACTTTCTGTTTGCTATTACTGTCCGAAGGGCATTATGCGTACAATAGTGAAAAGGGCAATAACAAAATGGGCACGAGGATGTTTGAGACTTCCGCCAGCTGCTCTTTGGGCTCGAGAGGATTTCGAAACAGTAGCCGATGAATGCTTTCGGTAACAGGAGACTCTGCCGGTGGGACGAATCGCCCCGCTGTACATCGCAGTCAGACACCCATGAACACCTCCCAGTCACGATGAGGCGCTAAACCGTTAGGAGGATGAACTGTATATTCATGCAGGAAATCCTAAGACCAACTTCCCGTTAACTTCGGCATTGGTTGGTCGGCACTGCTTTTTTTCGATAAGCAAACATGAACATCAGCTATATTAGATTACTCTCTCTTAAGCTTTATGAGAGTTTAAACTCATAAGCGCTCCACCATACACTACACCGCCGCACACACTTAACCTATGGTTCTTCATGATCTCTATCTAACCTCATGCTTTAACTTAGCCTTAGTAAGCAGCATAAGAGTACTGTAACATGTTTAGTGCTGTCATGTGTACATGTCATTAACGACGTCACACCCGCCTCCATACTGTACAATTGTATAATATTGTGTAATGTACATACATTTATAATCTCATTGCGTTGTTATGTAAATAATATGTATATAAACGGTTCAATTACCCAAGTTTGAGGTATCCAGCATTGTGACTGCCAATCAAGAAAAGTCCTGCGTGGCACAAGCAAAGACGAGCAACTATTCCGATCAAGTCTTCTCAACTACTTGGTATTCACATAACAGCGAGCCGCCCCCAACAGTTCTGGTCCATTGGCCGCTTGAAAGGAAATCCCCAATAACTCGGAAAGGACAATAGCGCGTTCGTTTCCCACCGCAGACACCTGCGGTCAGGAGTTTTGCAAATATCTCAGCATCATTAAAGTTATATTTCGCAATATATAACCTACCATTGAAAAGAGTAGGCAGTAAATAATAAGTTAAAATTGTGATTCATATTCAGTTACCCGAGTGCATATCTATCCCTGTTGGGCGATAGAGGCACGTTAGAGAGCTCAGCAGTGGACCACATCCTCTGGATACATTGGAGCCCCACATCCTTTCGTGCAAATAAGCTTGTTTTACACGGTCTTTGGCAAAAGTTATCCAGTGCTTGTTTTTCCGTCCAGATGTAGAAGCACAATGTACTCGTTGGAAATTGTGTGCCTTACCAGAGCCTTACCTTTTTCTAAGGCCCACGTCATGTGCCGTGTATCACCTATGGTTGCACCCGCCAGTGCAGGGTTCTCAGGTCAGGCATACTATCATCGCACTTCACGTCACCTAGGCGTAACTGGCAACCGATTATCGAAATTACACCTTATTGAGCACATTATTAATCATGTCGCCGTACGTCAGCCTGGGTGCGCTGTTATCAATTATCTCGTCGTTCAAGTATCGCTCATGCAGTTTACCATTCCTATTTGACCATGATTATGTAAGCCATGCTGTTCCGGCTTAGCTCAGCCGTAGTTGGTTCCTTCCCCCTCCGTCATACGCACATTTTGATCACCTACGCCTAGCCACACTACGCCTATCAGCCGCCGTACCAGCTACTGATGGTGTGGCAAAGTTTCGCGCATGGCTAACTACTCGTTGTTATTTCATTATTATTATTATTATTATTATTGTTGTTGTTATTATTGCTGCATTAGTGCTGCAGTAATATTCTAATAATACTGTTTTTTATTAGCACCACTGCAGTAGATGTCATAGCTTCAAACTTGCCTCGTTTTTATGCCATTTATGCCATTATTTTTTGTCGTCACTATTGCGAAACACAGATGGGCCGGTCACGTAATGAAAAGAACAGACGACAGAAGGACGAAAAGAACAGTAGGGTGGACTCCAAGAGAATGCAAACGACTCCTAGGACGACCAACTACACGTTGAGCAGACGTGTTCGTAAACGAAGTTAATCAGCTGTACCCGCAACTGCAGCTGTTTTACAGATCACGGTATGAGACTCGCACGCGCTACCATGCTCGAAAAAGACCACCACCATGAAATACGATTGCGAGAGAAAGCAACGAGTGGCATATGTGCTGGGATCCGCACAACTCGTGAAAACGGACCGTCCAAGTATCCAAGCAAGTAAGTATTGTGTTTTTAATGTCCTTATTATATACAAGGTTTAATTGTCCAAGTTTGAGTTTAGAAAATCACAACAATCAAAAGACCCACGTGGCAGAATCATTACAATCACACGGCGAGCAATTCATCGCGCAGTATCCTTCTCTTTAGGTAGAGCATACAATCACTTTCGGTCCATGTTTCGCCTAATGAAAATCATATGTAGCCTCGCAAAAGAAGTGCTATCTGAGAACGCAGACCGAAGGATAGAGGACAAAGCTCTCGGCGTTAATCAATCGCTGAGGGATACGTTATGCATTCGACTTCATTACGCATCGTTTGGCAGCGATTGAATGCACATCTGGCTTTTACTATGACTCGCGGTGGCCTATTGATGTATTGTGCCAATGCTGCTATCCTCCCAGACAAGTCTGGTGTCAATTTCCCTGCTCTGGAGGGATAGAAGGCTCGGTGGGCCATGAGCGCGAGGATTGATTCCACGTGTGTGTCGCAGTGACGCCTCCAACCACTGCGCCACAAGCGCTCATGGAAGGTAGATTAGTAGAATATTATTTGTCCAAATCTTAAAAAAAATAAACCACTCTTACTATACTTGTACCATTTCAAACTGCTGGTCTCGGTGAAAAGCTGTTTAGACCTCTTTCGGTTCACTGTACGTGATAAAGGCTCGAAGTTGGCATTCTCAACCATAGGGATATGAATAACGTTATATATAGGCACCGATTCCGGTTAAAGGATAAAGCTCTCCACGTTGATCAATCCCTGAGGGATGCGCCATGAAATTCGACTTCATTAACTATCGTTGGAGGTGATTGAATGCATATCTGGCTTTTACAATGATTCGCGGTGGCCTACCGATGTATCGAGCAAGTGCTGCTATCCTCCCAGAAAAGTCTGGTACCAATTTGCCGAGCCCGGAGGGATAGGGGGGTTGATGAGAGCATGAGGCGTGGTGATTGATTCCACGTATGCGTCGCAGTGGCGCCTCTAACCACTGCGCCACACGCGCCCTACGATGCTGGCATTAACTTTTATTTAGTGCCTATCCTTTTTTCATTACAGCTCCCCAGATCACTCCCGTTGATCGGTGATGCTGATAGCACACATAGAATAAACAATTGGTTGAGAGGAAGACAAACCAAGGGCCTTGGTGGTATAGTGGGTCACGTGAACACGTGAACTCCGGAAAGGATAATCGTGGGTTCGAAACCCAACTGACCTTCCAATCTTTGCACATATCTCAGCACCCCTATAGTTCCTTCACTTCGGTTTATAGAATTCTTTTAACTGAATGGTTCAACATTCTGACCGAAAGTCAAGCAAGAGTAAATCTACATGCTAAGACCTCGATCACCATGGCAGAGCTATATGAGTTTTAAGTGGTTAACGTCTCGCTAAAGACCATAAATTAATAGCTTTATATTAAAAAAAGTGAGGCTTCTCGTGTTGAGGGCTAGTTTACATGTGCCTAGTCGAGTAATTAGATAACGAAAGGGATTACAGATGGTGAAAAAGGTTCCTCTTAAGAACTTGGCATTGCCATCGCGATACATATCTGTAGTACTAACTTCTTTGCCTACAATTCCGGCGTGATGCATGAGTTTCTTCGGGATGCATCCCACATTCGCGCACGTCCCTCCGATGCCCCATGTGTTACCATGTGGACTCGGCAGAACTCCATCAACTAAGGCAACACGAGCACCATGTTCTCGACTGCAAACGAACGTATTCTGTCAGAGACAGAATCAGAGATAAAGAAAGTCACGAAAATCAAACCATTCGCAGTTTCAATGGTAAATCTAATTTAGCTAAATGCATTCCTACAAGTATACAACCCCTACTAAGATTAAATTATGTAATTATCTGAATTAAAAACCAGTGGAATATACAAATCTTTCTACCACCACATACGGTATATCTACCGCGTATGGAGATCAATGCGTGCGGTAGTGGTTATATAAAGACGTAGTTTATGGCTCATTATATAGATATATAGATAATGCAATTTCTATAGTGGTACCACCAGAACTGAAGATATTACTGGACACTATTTCATTTGCCGAACATACTTTAATACGACCATCTGTTCTCCACTCTTGCAATTCATGTCGCAACCTCTTTTTGACTTTCGACTTAGCTGAGGTGTTCTGAAACCGTCCCTTGACTTACGCCAAGTTTTCCCGCTACAAGACGAATCGTCGTCTGTCTTAATTTACATGTTTAAATGACAATCATGGAGAGCAGCAGAACATCCTCTGCATCGTTAAAAGTCTCAGTTCCATCGCAAAATTTTCGAAACCACCGTCGCGCTGCACGATTGTTCGCGGTTCCAGGTTCGAATGCAAACTTCGTTTTCATAGCCGTTTACATGGTTTTATACACAAGTTTGACTTCATAAAAGAAACCCCAATTTATGCTCTTTCTACTTGTTCTCAGTCCGATAACCTGGCCTAGCGTGAAAAAAGTGTATTTTAAAATAGAATGTGAGTGAGTACAACGACTTGAAACAGTATTTGAAAATGAAATCTCAAAATTCAAAGGACGAACCGTATTTACTTCTCAAACAAATTACTGATGGTTTAAGTTTCGTGTATACTAGAGTCACTGGATTTTTGCACTCTCACTTTTTAAACTCACGCGGCTTTCGAACATGACGTCCCAGCAGAACCACCACCAATAACGATCAGGTCGTAGTCGAGGACAGTTGATACCAGAAAGTTAGTAGATGAGCGAAATTTTCTGGTGGTGAGCCTCACAAAGACTTCAATAACACGTACAAAAAGACGGATGCATTCATCAACCATATCCGACTATAATCAGTTCTTCTTCCTCAGTGGAAGTCATGTGAAAAACGGTGGGTTTTTCGAGAAGCTGTTGATCATGTAATTGCCATAGAGATTTTCGCCTATTTCTACGAAACGTCAGCTACTGTTGCATTGAGCTTTCGCATGGAAGTAAATGTATGCTGCTTAACAACCTCGCGATTGCTGAACAAGAAAACGACGCATTTATAATCCAATGCTGAGGTTAACAGAAAGTCGAACTTAGGAACTCCAGTTTTTTTTTTTGGTTCGTTTTCTATCCTCTACACTTATTCGGAAGGTAACTATTGGAATTGTTGATTTTCCTTTCGTTTGAAATCATCATGAATTACCCCATTCGTTTAAGCCTCACAACTAAAACTATTCCTACGTGCATAGAAATAATTCACAATTTCAAACTTCTTTAAACACAGGTTCAGTATGAAGAACCAAGTACTTCTTTCATTTGATTCGTTCTCCCTTGACAGTCATCCTCGAAGATCTTCGGATTTTGGTGTAGGTTGTGCTGCTGCTTGAGAATTCTCGTTTTGTTTTTGAATGTTGGTGAATGCCGGTGGCATCGATTCTATCTGAAATAATAGGATAGATCTGCGTTACTGTGCCGATCGGGCGAAATCAGCTCTTCCTTGACGAGACTGGTACAGATTTCCCAACTCCGGAAGAATGAAATGCTTGATGGACACAGCGGAATCGAACAAGGTCCTTGCTAACAATGAATGACAAGACTACCAGCCCCTTTTCACTCTGAACAAACACATCTAGTGCTCTGGTTGTTGTGACATTTATTTACTGGGGTAGAAACCACTACAATCTACGTCTCTTTGCAAAGAACAAATAATTTTTGTTCTGCCGAAATTAGATCCTGGTTCTGGAAATCCCCCAAAAAGCTATCATTCCGTCGAAACCGACATTTAGAACATTAAAGCGCTTCAACAAATCAAATGTTTCACATTACCCTTCTTTAGAGTCTGGAAAGACAAACTGACATGCATCTTACTCAACCGAAACACTAATCTCAACAGACAGTACTTAACACTTAAATTGTTACTCACATAACGAAATGAAATATCGTTTGAAATGAAAGGCAAGATAAATGGTGGAAATAAGTGCGGCTATATAGCGTTGCTTGAAGGACAGGTGTAGCGAACTCGGTAATAGTGAATGAAAAACCAACAAACACTCTCAGACGCCAGGTAGTTCTCAACCGCATGTATGGCCATCTACGCATAATACAAAAATGCATAATATACCCTAACAACAGCGAACAACAACGAACAACAACAACAACGAACAATAATAATAATAATAGTAATAATAATAATAACAGCAACAACAGGGACGACAACGATGAGACGATTAGAACATCTACACCAATGTCGAGTCAGCTAAACAAGGGCAGTTCGTAAGAACATTATAGATAGGTCGATCTTTTGAGTTATTAAGAAAAGTTGTTTGCTATACGAATGAAAATTTACGTATCAAGTTCTCTCTACTGGGGCTGAAAGCGTTCGGGCCGAGTAGACCGTATGTCAATTTGCCCTTTCCAGGTTCTGAAGAAGGTGGAACCACCGAAATGACAACCTTGTATTTGCTCATCAAGGAAACAGAGAATTAATGTGGTTTTATCGCCATTAAGACAGTCGAGACGAAATGCAGTGATTACAATGCAGGCACAGGTTATATTCGAAAAAAAAAATGATTTATGATTTTATGAAATATGCATTGATTTAAACACATTTTCATTGAGGACGTTTATCTTCTTATATTAAAAGGATCCTTTCCACAAATTTTTAAACGATCGACAAATTTGCCACAGATTATCAGGTGTCGTCCGAGAAAGACATTTGTTCAAAATTTCTTTATTTCGTTTCATAATTCAAGGAAACTGTCTGTCGAAATATAGATGTGGCGAGGTACTCTGCGGATTTGGTAATACCGATTGCAAGTGGATAGTATCACGGTGTCGTGAGATCTTCTTCATTACGTAGAAGTGTATGAAAATGTTTCGAAGACGAAGACGTCGAAACGTTAGCCGATAATAAACATTATTATCAACCTCGTGTAAGCTCATCAAAGAGAAAATACATATTGTATGAAAATGTTGCGAAAAGATGTAGAGGACATTTAAAAAGAACTATAGGAATGAGCGCAAAAAATGCTTCGAAACGCTAATTAGAGAGCGAGGAACTTCGAAAGATGTTTGGTCACATTTCTGAGAGGCCACGCATCAGACTGCAAGCATTGGTTTCAATAGAAAGCGCATGCACCGAAAAAACTAGATGGTGTCTCAAATGTGTTAAACTAGTAGCTTCAAACTATATTAAATCTAAATTAATCATTTGAAACGGCGAATCCCAAAGTCTCTCACTCTTCAAGATGAATTAAATTCAAAGTTCAGCAAACAAAAAGAAGATGTGTGGAGAGCAGAATGGTTCATACTAGCATTTCTAAAACGAACAGACTCTAAACACTACGCTGCGCGGGTAGCATTTTCTAATCATTTGAAACGGCGAATCCCAAAGTCTCTCACTCTTCAAGATGAATTAAATTCAAAGTTCAGCAAACAAAAAGAAGTGTGGAGAGCAGAATGGTTCATACTAGTATTTCTAAAACGAACAGACTCTAAACACTACGCTGCGCGGTTAGTAGAGTTACTCTTGTTAGTAGAGTTACTTGTTACTTACAGCTTTTTCTATGAAGCTTTCCTTCTGTAGAAACCACCGGTGCACCACCTAACGTCCTTCAACTCCTAAAATTCTGAATTCCTCCAACAGCATTCGCATGAACATAGATTAGGATTCGTTCCACGTTCCACTGCCACTACTTCCATTCCATTCCTGACTCTGAGGATTGCGTGCAACAAGTGCCATCCCTGTTCTCAACCTACTTTTCAAATTGTTCAGAATTCTCCCTTCTTCAAAAGTGTAGTCTCGAGCATTTACAAGTGATCCCTCATTCTCCAGGAAATGAATATGGAACAATTTCTTGTTAGAAGAGTTACTTGTTACTTACAGCTTTTTCTTAATGTTATGATCTTATGAACAAGTGTGAACACGCCTATTTCTAATATAACGTTTTGGCGACGTGACCTCTACAGAGGTCATTTATAATGGGACACAGTGGCTAGTTTGAGTCTTCACAAGTCATTATCTTTCAGGTTTAATTTAGTACACAGATTTCTTCACATTTCACCATCTAGTAGCTTATTCAATGTAGACCTGAAACCGCAACTCACCCATGAAAGGTAGTCTTATAAATAATTTCTCATTTTTCGGCGAAATACTATGTCGTTGAAGAGGGTTTGTGATTAGAGTGTGGCAATCGAAGAGGCGCAGGAATGCATCTACCTCGAAGTACCCGTACCACATGCAGTGTGCAACACCACTTTTGATAAGTAATTCGTTGTTTTCCAATTTCCATTCGCTATTATAAGTTCTGGGTACTTTATGGAATGAGTGGATATCAAAACTGAAAGGTAAACTTTGTAATATTCTTTGAAGAACTTACACAACTGTATCGAAGGATAACACCAATGTGACTGCAGAATGGACACCTGTTTTTCTCCATACAGTTGTTTATGCACCAATAACATGGTAGTGTGTATGAAATGACGTGAACCATACATGGGCGATATGAGATGCTCAGAAATTCTCTTTAAAAACGCCAAGGAACCCCAATTTTACTACGACAATCGGGCGCAACTTCCAAAACGTGGGACATTGCGACTTCCATTGGGCTCATAGAGCAGACAAAACATATTTATTTATGATCTTATAAAATGACCTTCTTTAGCTGGTGCGAGGTTGGTATGTCTTCGTTGTCGTTGTTGTTGTTGTTGTTCGTAACACCACTAGTAACACCACGGCTCTGAGCAAGGCGAAATCGCCGAAACGTCAGCCATCGATCGACCGACCAACAACAACAACGACAACGAAGACATACCAACCTCGCACCAGCTAAAGAAGGTCATTTTATAAGATCATAAATAAATATATTAACTATATATGCCGAGGTTTATAGAATGTCGGTCTTTTGAGTTATTAAGCAGATAAAACACTATGCGCCATCCCGTGGGCATCCCACAAAGGTTATGGCGTCGTCGCAACAATGATAAGTATAAAAATCAACAACACAATGCCTACCAACCTTACTAAAAAGCTAATCACTTAAAGTTTTAATAATTATCATAAAATCCAAGTATCACTATTGACAGTAGCAAATTTCAAGAACAACTGAAATAAGCACTCAACTTACTTTCATTAGTAAACATCAATTCATCAAAACCATTTACTGATTAGGTGATTAAATGAAACCAACAAATCTACACAAGAAAACAAAAAATACATGTAGACAAAGGAATAAATCAGTGCTATTGCCGCAGATGCTGGCCAAACAAAATTTGGGCTAAAAATATCACAATACGAAAGATATAATGAGGATAAGGGCGAATGCCACCTTATATCTGAAGCTGCCTTGTAACATCTAGTACTCTACCTAGATTGAGTTATTTACTGTAAAAATATCTTCTAAAACCTATTTCAATTGGAAGTTAGAAAGAAAAGTTCCAAGTATTTAACGAACTGCATCTGGCCGCAATTCCATGGTGAAAATCAACGGTGCCGACGTCTCCACTCGCAGAACATTCTCTTCAATAATATTGGATGTGCTTACCACGCCACCAAACGCCATCTTCGCATCCTCTGAATATTTAGCTGCGATTATAGCGGTAATGTCTTCTACTGACCAGTTACTAATACACACTCAACATGAAAAGACAACTTCGTATCCCGCACAGAATATTCCTCACTTGTATTTATATCTCACCATGTACTCTACGTACAATCATGGTTTACGAAGAAAGGTCGAGTAATGTGGGAAATAAGCGAAAAGCGCTAATTAATGCCGTTGAAAAAGAATCAAAATCACTGCAGTAACATCTACATTCCATGGCTTTCTGCTTGATCTCATCCTTACAATAATAAAAGCTATCAACCTCAACTACATATACTTACACTCTTACAACACATGTGTTGGATTTATTCTATAACCTTAAGCGTCCGATTCCGACTTTTTGATCTGAAAAAAGACCGTGGGTTTTTGGATACAGGATTAATCGAAGCTATAGTCTCACAGGAAAACCTTGGCCCTATCGCTCAAAGTATGCAGATAATTGGAGAAGGGTGAAAGCAAAACGGTGTTCATATTATTCAAAAGATTACAATTCCGTAGGCGGATTAAGTTTAATATAAGCTGGGATATGTTCGAACAAAACTGTATTGTACAGTGATTTTCGAGCGTGTGATTGTATACCTCCCAATGGTTTGCCGCTTCATCGTGGCTGGGAGGTCTTCCTGGGTGTCGGGCTGCGATCTACAGCGAGGGGGATTCATCCTCCTCGCAGGGTCTCCCAAGCTGAAAAGGAGTTCGGCATTTCCATCAAGAAGCCTAGTTAAGAGTAAATCAATACGAGGAAATATGGATTTTCCAGCCCGACTTTCTATTAACCTCGGAAATGATTCAACAATTCCTTATATTATTGCTGATCAGACAGAAGGTGTCACTTTCTATTGACGGAAAGGCTGACGCTTCAGCGGACTTTGCCTTGCTCAGAAACTGGAAAGATCTTGACTGGGTAGGTTGCTGTCAACTTGACCTTTCCAGGCTCTAAAGAAGGCGAAATTCGCCGAAACGTCAGCTTATCCCTCAATAAGGAATAAAGTAACACCTCGTGTTTGCTCAACAACAGTATAAATAATTTTTGGATTTTCATTCCCCAAAGTGACATATCACCCACAAAAAATACTTTCAAGCTTGCCATATTGTTAAAATATTGATGTAAGAAGACTTCTCAACAGACTGAAAATACTTTCGGAGAACATTACCGTAGGATTTTGAGATGTTCTAACGTTTCTTTAGCAGACTCCACAAACAGCAATATTCAATTCAAAACTGGATCTCAAACTAAATCTTGTATACCTTTGTTATGCAGAAAACCACAAATTACTTTCACTGAAAAGAACTGTAAAGTCAAAATGACTGCGAGTCATGTTGAGCTTAAGAATTCATAAGGCCTTGTCAAGAAATAAAGAAAACGAAGTTCCAAGCGCCGACTGTATTCATATGTTGGTTCATTCAGAAACTGGTCAAGGCAATTGATTTAATCCAATTTTTTTTTGCCCAGGTTCGTAAAAAGGAGTTGGTTTATTCCTTTCGTGATAAGTTCGTAACAGTTTATCGAATAATGAAGGATAAAGCTCCCAGGTAGATCAATTCTTTAGGGATGCGTCATGCAATCGCCTTCATTAAGCATCGTTTGGAGGTGACTGAATGCATTTCTGGTCTTTACAATGACTCGCGGTAGCATACCGACGTATCCAGCCAGTGCTACTATCCCCCCAACAAGTCTGCTACCAATTTTCCGAACTCAAAGGAATGGAGGTATTGGTGGTTCACGGAAACGGGAGTCGATCCCTAGTGTGTTATAGGCCGCCTCCGAGTACTACGCCACATGCGGCCCATCGAATAAGGTCACAATTTTATTTAAATGCTGAGTGTTCACACACGACGTGTATGCATATTGTAGTATAGATGTACGAACCTCATCAAGAAGAAAAGTAAGGTTTTCTCCATCTAGGCAATACACTTCCTCATCCATTAACGTTGTGGCATGATACATCGAATTTATAGCGGCTAACGCATGATCGAAACGACCAGAAGTTCCACCAAGTAGCACGACCCGAGATCCCTAAATAAGACCAACCATTATTAAATGAACACATTCCGGAAGTGCTTTACCAGCAACATGTATATAAACGCCCAATCCTCATTAAGAATAATGGAAACTCCAACACGCTTTCATTTAAGCGATGTGTCACTGCTCTGTGAAGATTTTTCTCTTGAGCCGTTAGGGACTTATGTCAGGATATTACCGAGTCATTTTCACGCATAGTTTTGGCTCTTACAAGCCGGAGCTTTTTACATATACTAGGTTTCTTCCAAAATGGCAAGAAATTCGAGTGTTAGTTCACTTTTCATTGGGTTTTTAACCCAAACGACGAGCTCATTCTATGCTTAACTGAGTAAGCTCCACTTCTGACTATAAATAAAGCGAATGCCACATGAGTTCGTAATAGAACTCTCTGTAGAATCTGAACTAGAAAACAAAAAATGTTTAAGAATTTATAGGTTAATAATGGCCCTCGATAGCTCTAATACTTGCCAAAGTAAAACACAATGATCACACCTATATTAGTGGATATAGAGAAACTTATTACAGCAAGCGCTTTATTCTGGCTAAGGTTTAAATGCTTCTGCTTTCAGGATCATCAGGGCCGCAAAGAATCGAGCGTCGAGAGTGTCCACAGTCGATCATTCTTCGTAGTCACTTAAAGTCTAATCCAGTGAAAGAGCGTAAGAATGAGGTAACCACACACGGTGGACAATCCATCAATAACAGACCCACATAAAAGGTCAACGCCGAAAGCCAGTTATCAAAATCAATGGTTGTATATTTTGTTTTCAACACTATCTGCACTTCGTTTTTCACATACAATGAAAACCCCAGTTGAATTGATCATCTGATTCCTGCAATTAAGGAAATATCCAGTTCAACTTGTTTTTCACTGCATCACCACTTTTCCCTGATCAAATTGGTCTCGTCTCTACTATTCAAATGTGGTAAGAATGAACTAAGCTAAACTGTTTCTGAACGAGAAATATCACCTCCACTCTTTCATTTTTATTCAGTACCTAAATATTGTGTAATTACATCTGTTAGAATCAACAAAATAACCTACATGAATAGCAAATGAAGAACCTTTCAATTACACCATCTAGGCTATAACTTCACTACATTCCACCAACCCTGATAGTTTACTACATCCTATCTCAGGAGAAACGAAATCCATTTCAAAACACCACAAATTAATTATGTGGACGACATTACACTCCAAGATCTAGACTAGATACTAACATATGTACAGAACAAGAAAAAGTAGGAAAACCCGAGTTTTTCAACCTGTACATTGAGATAATAGTAGTTAGTTAAAACAGAAAATAACCTAACTGTAGGCAGCTCTTGAAATTTTGTGCGATGACCTCTAAGCATTTCGTGAGATCTGTTTTGTCCTGGTCTGGTGCATGGATTAGCAAAGTGGTTAGCTTTAAGCTGTCCTCCACCGCAGGCAATATAGAATCCATATCCCCAATGACGACATCAGGCGCTTGGAGGTTTATTCTTCAAAGAAAAGATGAAGAAGTAATTCTTCCACAACCGACAGAATAAGACTTTAAGGTATGATTACCTGTCTACAACTCTGTTAGCACCACCATCGGTACAATAACGTTTTCTGGAGATGTTCCACAATGTGGTCCAAATCGGACGCTCACTTTCCACAGCACCATTCAGCCATACGCAAACATTATTAGCTTCAAAAAAAGTTGAGAATTTCCACACAGCGTGTAGACATAAGTTCCAAATCTGGTACCTAGTACATGCAAAGGTTGCCTAGCATATTATCATTTCAACCACTTCTACTTCCATTGTTCCTTCCTATTTAGTAAACAATATACAATAAGATTCTCCAAAATACTACTCATCCTTGCTGCCGATTCTTATACTTTTCAGAAATTTACTGAAATGAATAAAAGTCCACTAATTCTACATAAAAGCTCTAATTTCGACACAAAAGATGAAATTTTCAGCGCTGATCAATCCCTTAGGTATGCGGCATGCATTCGACTTCATTTGACACCGTTGAAGGTGACTGAATGCATATCTAGCCTTTACAATGACTCGCGGTGGCCTATCGATGTATCGAACAAGTGCTGCTATCATCCCAGACAAGTCTGGTGCCAATTTGCCGACCTCAGAGGGATGGATGGCTCGGTGCGCATTGGGCGCCGGGATCAATCCCATGTGTACTGCAGAGCACCTCCAACAACCGCGCTAGCTTCCATACGCAAACATTATTAGCTTCAAAAAAAGTTGAGAATTTCCACACAGCGTGTAGACATAAGTTCCAAATCTGGTACCTAGTACATGCAAAGGTTGCCTAGCATATTATCATTTCAACCACTTCTACTTCCATTGTTCCTTCCTATTTAGTAAACAATATACAATAAGATTCTCCAAAATACTACTCATCCTTGCTGCCGATTCTTATACTTTTCAGAAATTTACTGAAATGAATAAAAGTCCACTAATTCTACATAAAAGCTCTAATTTCGACACAAAAGATGAAATTTTCAGCGCTGATCAATCCCTTAGGTATGCGGCATGCATTCGACTTCATTTGACACCGTTGAAGGTGACTGAATGCATATCTAGCCTTTACAATGACTCGCGGTGGCCTATCGATGTATCGAACAAGTGCTGCTATCATCCCAGACAAGTCTGGTACCAATTTGCCGACCTCAGAGGGATGGATGGCTTGGTGCGCATTGGGCGCCGGGATCAATCCCATGTGCTCTCTCTCTCTCTCTCCCTAAGAATATACGGAAATACGAATATGAAGGTGAAAGATAAAGGATTAAGCATTCTGCGTTGATCAATAACTGAGGGATGCGCCATGCAATGGACTTCATTAAGCATCGTAAGAGGTGAATGAATGCGCATCTTATTGAGAACTTCTCTCTGGAAAAGTTCTCTATCTTTCTAAGCAATAGTATTTGATGACCGTATGGCCGCCTCGCAGTCGCACATGAAACACAGCAATGTAACTTTAATACTCTACTCGGTTAATTATGTTTGATGTTTCAGGCACAATAGCGGTTCAGGTTCGACTTTAGTAGCACACCAACGATGGCTTATCCGAAGGAGGAGGCGTAACAGTGGAACAGTTTACTACTTCCTTCTGAAAGAACGAAGCCAATGACGTTTGATGTTTCAGGCACAACGGCGGTTCAGACACTTAGATACAGTCTAATGAACTCCAGGATCAACAATCCAGATTAGCCGCGGTTGCATATGCACGCGGCTCCCGCAGCCAATATAAGGGAGGTGCCTTCGACGGCGGAGACATGCCATCATTCACCTCACCCCCGGTTGGTAGTGCGGATAATCCGCTCCTCACAACTTCATTCCCAATCACGGCAACTCATTTCCAATCATTCTCAATTACTTCAATGCATTCTCATTAATCCTCATTCATCCTTAGTAAACCGCAGATCATCGTATCTCGACTCTTAGTTTGTCTATGGTGTGCTGTGAGAAGTGGCGGGTGTTTCCAAATACGTTCTGCTTGCAACGCCATCGGTGGCATGTACCATTCCTTCCACAATGTGCTACAAGGTCGCGGAGCGGCCAACTTATGCTACGCATTCTGTTAAGCCGCTACAAGCTTATTAGTTTCAGCCATTATCATACTGGCCATTGATTCTTAGGTAATGGTGGCACCAATCGATGTTCAAACTTCACGTTGCTGATATAGCGTTATCCGCCACCTGCCGCCTGACTGTGTTCCGTAGATGACTCATCATTCACTGTTCATAGCACCGTTAACGCTCATGTAGCTTATTGCCCTCATCGATTATGCTGAGATGCACCTCATCGCTATAACGTTGAAATCTTAGCTCAGACGAAAACACGGCTCCTCATTATCACTCTCCGCCCCCAGCATACAGTCTCACTCTCCCGCAGTGTACTGTCTCCTACTAGCGGCCGCGCTGACCGCCGATAGTCACGCAAGGCTAACCAACAGTTACTCGTATGTAATCATTCATTATTACTGATATTATTGCACTAATGATGTAGTAATGTTCTAATGCCATTATCTCGTTATTCGCCTCACTTCACTACTAACCATAGCAGCTCATTACTTTAGCATGATTCTCATGCCAATACATTTCTATCGTTATTATTACGCGACATTTACGTATATAAAGGTTTAATTACCCAAGTTTGAGGCTAACACAACAACTACAGCAGCTGAAGGACTATTCCGCAAATTTTTTCCCGAACTAAAAGACTAGACCACGTGGCTAATATTCTACACAATCCCCAACCTCCATCCGCCGCTAAGTCATCCGTTACACATCTGGCCTTTACAATGACTTGCGGTGGCAACTTATGCTACGCATTCTGTTAAGCCGCTACAAGCTTATTAGTTTCAGCCATTATCATACTGGCCATTGATTCTTAGGTAATGGTGGCACCAATCGATGTTCAAACTTCACGTTGCTGATATAGCGTTATCCGCGACCAGTCGCCTGTGTTCCGTAGATGACTCATCATTCACTGTTCATAGCACCGTTAACGCTCATGTAGCTTATTGCCCTCATCGATTATGCTGAGATGCACCTCATCGCTATAACGTTGAAATCTTAGCTCAGACGAAAACACGGCTCCTCATTATCACTCTCCGCCCCCAGCATACAGTCTCACTCTCCCGCAGTGTACTGTCTCCTACTAGCGGCCGCGCTGACCGCCGATAGTCACGCAAGGCTAACCAACAGTTACTCGTATGTAATCATTCATTATTACTGATATTACTGCACTAATGATGTAGTAATTTTCTAATGCCATTATCTCGTTATTCGCCTCACTTCACTACTAACCATAGCAGCTCATTACTTTAGCATGATTCTCATGCCAATACATTTCTATCGTTATTATTACGCGACATTTACGTATATAAAGGTTTAATTACCCAAGTTTGAGGCTAACACAACAACTACAGCAGCTGAAGGACTATTCCGCAAATTTTTTCCCGAACTAAAAGACTAGACCACGTGGCTAATATTCTACACAATCCCCAACCTCCATCCGCCGCTAAGTCATCCGTTACACATCTGGCCTTTACAATGACTTGCGGTGGCCTACTGATATATATGTCGAGCCAAAGCTGCTATCCTCCCAGAGATGGCTGGTACCAACTTGCCCATCCCGGGGCATGGAAGGCTTGGTAGGCCAGCGGAGTCGACCCCATATGTGTTGCAGGGCGCCTCCCACAACTGCGTCAAATGAACCGTTTAAACATGAAGATAACATCCAATACTTAGTGCCAAACGCTCAACTATGTGTAGTTCGCTCGTGAAACAGTGCGATAATTTTTGGCTTCTTGCGCTGTGCATTGAACATAACTGATGCATTAAGCAAATTCTGAGTACGTCTCGTTACTTTTGCGCACCTTCTATTCCCACCCTAATTTGAGCATTACAGAGTCGGAAAACTCTGATGTTCTCAAAAATAAAATAGGTAGTACTGAGCGCACTCTAAGATCACGCAAAGGCAAATACGCTCCTCGTTAGCAAGAAACCTGCCGCCGGCCAAGCGAACGAACTCGTAGGACGAACTGTTCTACATAAAGTAGAGATGTGTACAGTATAAACTTTGTCGGCTGATATCTAGCAAATCTCTTGTGGTGAGTAAGCTATCGATCAAAAATAAAAGTATGGTCAAAAATCTGTTCTGTACAGTTAGATAAATAACAGGGCCTCCATCCGCCGCTAAGTCATCCGTTACACATCTGGCCTTTACAATGACTTGCGGTGGCCTACTGATATATATGTCGAGCCAAAGCTGCTATCCTCCCAGAGATGGCTGGTACCAACTTGCCCATCCCGGGGCATGGAAGGCTTGGTAGGCCAGCGGAGTCGACCCCATATGTGTTGCAGGGCGCCTCCCACAACTGCGTCAAATGAACCGTTTAAACATGAAGATAACATCCAATACTTAGTGCCAAACGCTCAACTATGTGTAGTTCGCTCGTGAAACAGTGCGATAATTTTTGGCTTCTTGCGCTGTGCATTGAACATAACTGATGCATTAAGCAAATTCTGAGTACGTCTCGTTACTTTTGCGCACCTTCTATTCCCACCCTAATTTGAGCATTACAGAGTCGGAAAACTCTGATGTTCTCAAAAATAAAATAGGTAGTACTGAGCGCACTCTAAGATCACGCAAAGGCAAATACGCTCCTCGTTAGCAAGAAACCTGCCGCCGGCCAAGCGAACGAACTCGTAGGACGAACTGTTCTACATAAAGTAGAGATGTGTACAGTATAAACTTTGTCGGCTGATATCTAGCAAATCTCTTGTGGTGAGTAAGCTATCGATCAAAAATAAAAGTATGGTCAAAAATCTGTTCTGTACAGTTAGATAAATAACAGGGAAGAAAATGAGAGCTCACACCAGGCACGTAGGGAAAAAAAATCAGCCTATATCGGCTTTAGGTGTTAGAAATAAATATGCAAAACTTACGTGCATGCGCAAGAGAAAGAGCCCAAAGACGTAGGTAGGATGCTGTGTGTGATATGGATCCAAGCACAAATTCAATCGTATGAATTGCCTGATACACCATGACTTCACCGAGTTCGAACTGTAAGAACATTGCAATAGAGCTGGTTAGGAAACAAAATAGTACTAATTTTTAGCGAAGTAAATGTATGCCAGCAAAGATACCTCGAATGCAAATATATTTAGGAAAGACAAACAGCTGTGGAACTTCTTGCGCGTATTTCAAATGGTAAGTTTTAAGCATAAAGTACTTCTAATACATCAAACACCTCACTATGAGTTAACTATATAGAAATTCGCAAATTCGCAAAGACTAACTGACGACCCTAGTAAATCCAAAGCCGTAATCTAATCACTTTTTATGTACAGCCTTGTAAAAGATATAACCACAAGGAAACAGAATTTATCGCAAAACTCCGCATCACAGATGAAACAGACGTGGCTAACATAAGCGACTCACCGGTTCCGCTCCATGTCCACTGTTGTTTCCTGAAGATGTCGCTAACGTTTTCGGTTCCGTACGCACAACCTCCGCATCGTCTCCATTCATATCAGCTCGTACGCTCTAAACAGACAATGGTTCTCCTTTACATAACTGAGGTTAATCACCAACACCACCAGCACAAGCGGATACGGATCAGACATGCACCTTGGCTTAACAGGAAATGGAATGAAAACAACACACAGATGTTATACAGATATAAATTGACATATGAAAGGAAAAAGGTTCCTAAATAGCGACAGTGAAACATGACAACACAAACAACAACGTGGCAATTCACGAAATTACTTTTGCGCACCTTCTATTCCCACCCTAATTTGAGCATTACAGAGTCGGAAAACTCTGATGTTCTCAAAAATAAAATAGGTAGTACTGAGCGCACTCTAAGATCACGCAAAGGCAAATACGCTCCTCGTTAGCAAGAAACCTGCCGCCGGCCAAGCGAACGAACTCGTAGGACGAACTGTTCTACATAAAGTAGAGATGTGTACAGTATAAACTTTGTCGGCTGATATCTAGCAAATCTCTTGTGGTGAGTAAGCTATCGATCAAAAATAAAAGTATGGTCAAAAAGCTGTTCTGTACAGTAAGATAAATAACAGGAATATGGATCCAAGCACAAATTCAATCGTATGAATTGCCTGATACACCATGACTTCACCGAGTTCGAACTGTAAGAACATTGCAATAGAGCTGGTTAGGAAACAAAATAGTACTAATTTTTAGCGAAGTAAATGTATGCCAGCAAAGATACCTCGAATGCAAATATATTTAGGAAAGACAAACAGCTGTGGAACTTCTTGCGCGTATTTCAAATGGTAAGTTTTAAGCATAAAGTACTTCTAATACATCAAACACCTCACTATGAGTTAACTATATAGAAATTCGCAAATTCGCAAAGACTAACTAACGACCCTAGTAAATCCGAAGCCGTAATCTAATCACTTTTTATGTACAGCCTTGTAAAAGATATAACCACAAGGAAACAGAATTTATCGCAAAACTCCGCATCACAGATGAAACAGACGTGGCTAACATAAGCGACTCACCGGTTCCGCTCCATGTCCACTGTTGTTTCCTGAAGATGTCGCTAACGTTTTCGGTTCCGTACGCACAACCTCCGCATCGTCTCCATTCATATCAGCTCGTACGCTCTAAACAGACAATGGTTCTCCTTTACATAACTGAGGTTAATCACCAACACCACCAGCACAAGCGGATACGGATCAGACATGCACCTTGGCTTAACAGGAAATGGAATGAAAACAACACACAGATGTTATACAGATATAAATTGACATATGAAAGGAAAAAGGTTCCTAAATAGCGACAGTGAAACATGACAACACAAACAACAACGTGGCAATTCACGAAACAATTTCACAATGATGGTAAAGCTTGCCTTTCAGGTAACAAACCGTAAGCAAGAACTGACTGGTTGAAGAGCGGTGGTGTTGGTGGTTTCATTTACACACAAATCTTTTAAAATTATATTTATTATAATGATATCAAACATCGTTTTGGATGAAGTAGAAATAGCAGATCGCGTTTAAGGATGATGGTGACCCTAAGAACCATCTCTCAAAACGTAAGGCATAAAAAATTAATAGGGGGACCTACAGTGGCACTGTCCTGACGTAACAACACTAAAATAACTAATATGCACTAATAAACGCCACTTTAGAAAGTCAGATTTTATTGTGTTTCGATTCTTTTATATCACACAGCTATGCTCTAGTGATAGAATGTGCGTGTTAAAGTACGATGTGCAACGGTTTCTTAGCCAACGAGTGCTGAATTGCACATTTACATCCGCCACCTAGGAATGGATCTCTAGAGTCACCGTCAACCCGAAAAACCTAGTCAGAAGCAAGCAAAGCTCGCTATAATCTAAAAATGCCAGTGAAGAGCGGTGTACGATCTGGAAGGGCCTCGCCTCTGCTCTTCAGGGACTCCAAAAAAGCCATTCTAACACCGGAAAATCGAAATATACTAAGACTTGCACTCTTCATGAATGAAAGACCATTTAACACTTTCGCGACGATTTTACTTCCTTAACCAACACCAATAATTTTTTGGAAAACAGAGCATGTGGGAACCTGGAGACTTGACAAACTTGTGTGACATAAAAGGCCCTACCCTACAATAGTATATATATATGTATATATATAAAAATTTTTTCACTTTTTTATAAGTAGTGCATAAACACGTATCATAATTTGTGAGAACAAAAACTTTGAAAAAACTGAAAAAAAACCATGTTTTCAAAATTCTAAACTTCATTTCGGTTACCGAAAACATTAAGGATTCTTTCGAGAACTAGCGGACAAGATCCGGTCTGTTCTTTTACATACTTCTTCAAAATAAAAGTAAAAAACTCTTTCCTGTCAAAGTCTTAAGCGTTCCAAAGTAGAAAAATTTGTGTTGGAAGAAGGGAAGTTGTCGGCGAAGAACTGTAGATTCCAAGTTTCAATCTCCATAAATAAATAATGAGATTTCGTCGCGAATGTGTCAAATATCCAAGGAAAATCTATTGAAATTTACCAAATCAAAAAGCAGCTTCATAGTAGGGGATACTGGTTAACCAATTTTCCTCGATTATAATGAGTAGGAAATCGCCTAACGATTTTTCCCCACCAAGTTGAAAGATATATGAATTTAGCACTTTTGTATCGCAATACGGACCTCATCGCGCAGTGAGTGATAGTGACCCTCTGCTGCTCGACTACGATATCGCAGTATCAACGGCTTGACGAAAAGCATCAGAGGCACTTGCACCACCGCTAACACCAGCAGAACTTGCTCGACGATCGCCTGAAAAGCTCGGCTGCTCACTCCCAAGACACGGATGTATAAATGGCATAGGAAGAATTTGGAATGAATTGCAAGTGGTCTCGATTATTTGCAAATCCGTGTCAAGGGTAGTGCATAATTTTTCCCGTATTTTCAAAACCTGCAGCCGGCCTATAAATGTTGGTAAATGTTTCTATGATTTACGATGTGCACACTCGCACACATCACTAACCAGCTGCCTATGACCAGACTCTCGACGCTCCTTATCCGCTTTCCACAGCATATACGGCTTTGCGAACAGCATAACAGGTACACATGCGATCGCTATCAGCACAAATAGCGTTTGAAAGAAACCCTAAGATCGCAAGATTACACATCGAACAGAGTTCACTTAATAATGCTGCACTGTTAGCCGGCAGAGGAAAATACACGAGCTATCTCTCAATGTTAGATCTTGTTTTTTATGGCTTGGGCTTTCACATATTCGCTATTATCCATCAAATGTAGCAGAGAAGACGCATATGTTTGACCCATTTAAATATCAAAAGGTAACATACGCTCTAGATAGAATCAACTGATTAGTCTGAAGTGCTGCTATATACCAACAAACTACAATAACTGTCATCTGCATTAACTGTCCCAACTCTAATCGTCGAGTAGGCGAAAGGTTACCATCAAAATTTCCGCTGTTGGCGCCTAGAAACATCTAAATGGGTTCTAATCGCGTCAGAAACCCAACGAGAACCATATAATATATATACTAAGCCGATGTCTTTTTACGCGGCAAATCCGTGAGACTCAGCTGGTCACGGCTACTATCTATTGGCTGCCGTTAATACGCACCACCATCTTTGGCCCACCCAAGTTTCGATACATACGGATCTCGGACAATTCTCGCCGACATAAGTCTGAACTCCGGATTCACACTGTTATTTGTCAGATACTCCTTGAATCACCCCAGTTAGCTTGATAAAGCCCTAATGATTGCTCGACCTTCCGTGCTACTCCCGTAGAGTTTAGTTTCTTCGTACATTCGAAAGGTAGGCATATAGCCGGCTGTAACTTTCCGCTTAACTAAATTATCTGTGCTCTTGTAAGCTCCCCTGCCGTCTGTATTCCCGTGTTCAGCTCTCGAGCTAAGGCGTTCATCAAGTCATTTTCTCAACCTATTCTCAACAGCTACAGTAATCGGAGATATTCGTTTCATGGGTGTAAATTGTAATCACCAAATCCTTCAATTCAATCAAAACAACCTTCTTGAGGTGCAACTGAAGACCAGTTTTTCTACAGGTGTTGTCTATTTCGGCTTAGTCAATGGCTGTTGTTAGAGCATGATGTTAGAAAAAACACCATGAAGAAAGCAAAAACGATGTGGGTTCCAACAATCGCTTTTCGATTTCATGTTATTCTATTCCAGTATTCGCACAAGGCTCATGAGGCTGGTTGTAAAGAACTCTGGTGAGTACCACTTCGCACAACCGCTCACCTTACGCTAATAACAGTCTCAACGTATAAATCTGAAATTCTTATTGGCGGGTTTTTGTATAGCTGATGGAGTATATCACTGTACTGCTCTTGGTGAACAGAGTTTCTACAACCACTTCCTTCTTAGTTACGTCAACGGTCTCTTTAAACTGATTAAAGTAAGAAACTCTGCCTTTATTATTGCTATACATTATGAAGATTCGTTATCCTGTGGATTTGCGCCACCATCGCGAGCCCTCTTCCGTGCTTCATCACAAGATCGCCCTTTTTCCGGTTTTCAGTGAACCTTGCTGATAGTAACTCAAGTGAACAGATTGTAAAGCAACAGGCAACTGGCTGATCGGACAATCACTGCTGACGAACTGAAGATCTTCCTTTCTACAAAACAATAAGTTCCCACTGGTTTTCCATTTATTCGAAAACTTGAATTCTGGCATGAAACCTGTAAAAAGTTGAGAAACTTAACGTCATATTTCCCATCTGAAACATCATCCCACGAAGCACCCAGCCAGCTGTGAATTTCACAGTTAAAGAAATTCGCAGTGGAAAACCATGCGAAGAGAAATATTAACTATTAGCGACAAAAAATAAAATCCACAGATACCTGGCCGGGATACCAATGGTTGAGGTGACACTGAAATTTTTGTTCTCCATCTGCTTCAACGAACCCTGAGTCCAACGGCTTCATCATGAACATATTGATAAGACCAATCAATAACGAAGGTGCACAGTTCGAACCAGGGTATTTATAACCAAAAATCGAATCCTGTGCCTATAATTAGCATACATTTATAAATTCCCACAACTCAAGACAACTACGCTATGGTTAATCAACGGTATATATAAGAACATACAAACATTTTGTCATATAGAAAAGACGTACCCCAGCGGTGAACCGAATCCACTTCACTATGATTTCCAAACAAAGGTACATGAATATGCTGGTAAGAAATACTATTTGAGGGATAAACATGAATTTGATGTCAAGTTCGGACTTGAAATATCTATAAAAAAGACATATGCTACAAAGAAGCACAAAATCTCATGACAGCAAGTCAATGAAAACATTTGCCACTTATTATGTAGTTGGGTAAAGCAAAAAACTCACTTATAATTTTGGTAGCTAAGAAGCACACCGAAAGTCATCTGTGCAATTCCGAGAATCACTGAAATTTTCATTTTCATCGAGTTCAGGAATGTTAGTTTGTTTGATTCGGCAAGATTCCAAACAGGATCAACACCAATTGGATATGGTCCACCGGCACTCTGAAAACAAGATCTTTTAGGAAAAAACAGGTAAAAATACTAAACGGCTCAATTAATTCAGCGATATAAGAAAGTACTGACTATACGAAGTGGAATTTCTGGAACACCAAACTTACGTCATAGGCCTTTTCGGGAATCAACATGAGTTGTTTTTCAGGGCTAAACCCATGCCGATCTATTTCATGAAAATCGTAACAATTTGTCCATCCCGATCCGAATATGTTAAGACTTTTCGAGAACACATCGTTATACAACAACCCGGTGTAGATTGAAAAAGCACCCATTAAGAAGATCACGTATCGACCGCCGAAAAACGTTTGAAAAATCTGAAAACGTTCATACTAATAAGTTGGGAAAAGAAAGACGAATACTGTGTGCTACCTCATCTTTGATACGTGCTGCTTCGAGTTGTTTCTCTTTTAAAATGAAGAATAGGGCAGCCAGAATCATTATAGCGCCATGACCGAGATCACCAAACATAACGGCGAAGAGAAATGGAAATGAGATCATTGTATATGGAGCTAAAAAAGACATTAACTTAAGACTTTGCTTAGAAGTTGGCAATAACCAGAGCTGAGTTCAGCATAAACAACAGAATGAATGGAGTGAAAGTGGAGAAAGAAAGAAAGAACAATGGTCATGAAGATCCAGTTAAAAACACACCGGGATTAATCTCCCTGTAAGTTGCAACACCGTATGCATCAACAATATTTTGAAATCCTTTTGTGAATTTGTTTGTTTTGTGGTACGTAGGTGGTGCCTCGCTTGTCTCCATTCGATTCAAAATCGATGGTACTTGACTACCACTTTCCTCCTCAAAATGTAGAAAATGGTGACCAAAGACCTATTTTCATTCTCCTTATAATTTTAAACAGAAACGCGTACCGTTCCTCTCTTCAAAGCCATTTTGATACGTTCTAATTCAGTAAGTGGACACCAACATTCAGCTATTAAACATTTCTGCAAACGTTACTTTCAATGTATTTTTGTTTGGGTTATTTCATAATCTACAGATTTAAAATATATAGTTTGAACGGATACACTTATTATTCCCGTCGAGGTCAACTGGAAGCCGATTTAGTAAGACGCTACTTCTACATTGACATCAGACTTGCAGTACTTTCTTCTTGAGTGAGGTCATAATTCTCTTAACACTGAATAGCCAAGGTATGTCATAGCATGTTCGACAGAGACGTACATGAGTTACATCGATGTTGAACAAGTTCAGAGTGTGATAGATAGATTTGATCTTGCGCACTTTTGTTAGCCACATACGGACATTCTTCGATGCAGCAACCTGAAAGGTTATAGGTCAAAGAACTAGAAAGCGAAGATGAAAAACATGTTTGTGCATCGTTTTTAACAATGAGTTCAGTGAGCTTAAGTTTAATAATGAGTTTTAATAACAATAGACTCGGATCATCAGATCTGATGAAGATGAAGACGTCGAAACGTTAGCCGAATAAAATTTGTACAACAACCTCGGGTAAGCTTAACGATCCAAGAAGGTAATGAGTTCAGTCTTACGAGCACTCTATGACGGTGATCTTGTGTTTGCCCGAGGACTGTTTTCAAATCTTCAATCCTTGTCATCACACCAATCGACATTTCGCGACGTTCTTGTGGCGTGTCTGGACAGGGATACAGTGTCGCGCGAAAACTAAAATCCACTTCGCATAATTTCTTTTATTAACCGCTCGAAAAAAGTAGGCACATCTCCCATGAAAAATAAAATAAACCATGCAGAACACACCCTTCACAGATCTTCTTCACTTTGGTCTTAAGCTGATCTCCTTGAAAGAAAATGATGAAGACTGTTTTATTTACTGGTTCTCCCTAAAAATAACTCATCAGATACACTAGGAATCATTTTTGGGTTTTACGCTTGGAACATTATCTTGCTAAACGTTACACTCAACATGAGCTACGGTCGAAAACGTGTTATTTGTAAACAAGTACTGAATAAGTAAACAAGATAATTTAAATAAAGAATCATGCATTCTTGATTGATACACATAATAGTTAAATAAAACTTAATACTTGTTCTAATGATAATCCTTAACTATTTTACAAGTGTAACATTTTGGCACAACTCAGCTTAGCACCTTTGACATTAACAGAGGCCGACGGTAACAGAAAACAAGCAAAACGTTTTTCCTTCTTATTTAGATTTTTAGCAGTTGTAAAAGAAACGTATTAACAACTTTGTGTCAAATTGTGACGATAACATTCGCATTCTTTCTGTCCCACGCCGATATTAACATTTCCATTTTGGGTAATAAATTAAATGCTTACATGACGGGGCGTTTCGGACGGCACGCATAGAACTACACTCGGTATGAAATGACTATTTCGCCTACTATACAAAACCTTTCTGTGATGTATTCTAATCGCAGCTTTTTTCATTCACGACAGAGCTTCGTTGCCACGTTTTCCGTATTCAATTTATGGCTTCCCATCACAAAGGTTCTACATGACGACATACGAAGGAAAACTATTTTTTACCCATTACAATCTCAAAAGAAAAACCCTTTAAGGGGACGGGTTTCTCCACCGCCAGTCACAAACTGTGTAGCGACTTCCTGTTTACAATGGTATGCGTTTGTATGAAATTCCCTAGAATGTATTCCTAGACACGTAAATACTGCTAATTGAACTTCAGTTTTGAACCACAAATGGGAGATTTTTGCGCTCACCTTACTGGCATTAGTCTCTTGTGGGAACTTCCTTAGCAACAACAGTCTTTCGCAACGCGCCAAACAAACCCTTACACTAAAACATCTTTTGCAAAATATCAAATTTGGAACAGAGTTCTTAATGGATAACATTACTTAATGCACAGAGTATCGCCAAGAAGTTTTACGCTAGAAAACAAACCATTAAAGAGGGAAATGCAATGAGACCAATACATCTAGGTCACCCTGCTTCACAGTCCACGCATTTAAATCAAGTCACATCGTCATAGAAGTGTTTAAAAAAGTTCACTTCGTTATATTAGGCCATGAGAGTATCAATAAAACTTACTGTAACCGTGTCGTTCAGGGCGTCATCAATTTCTGAAGTGCGTAGAAAGACATTACCACGGCAAGCACGCCAAAGAAGACGCTCAAACGCTGGAAGACGTTCCCGACGAATAACCCCAGCAACAAAACTAAAATTGAAAGATGTCGCCAAGTATTTAAGGAATCGTTGAAAGGAAAATTTAATCCCTCATAATCTAAAATATAGCGATGGAATTACGAACGTTGATTCCTGCAATCCAACACTCTCACAATCACAAAAAGGGAAGACTTTAGCCGCCACCACAAACAACACGATATCATTTCAGTGTCTAGGTCCGTAAGCATTAATGATTAAGCTTCAATTAAAACATCACTTAGAGTAAGTACAGCCGGGTAGTTACTTGAAAATCACATGGTGTAAATCATACTCCTACCATCGGTTTATCGTATTATTACGGTTGGCGATGGTCTTGGGTCTCAGGCTGCGCTGTACAGCAGGGGGATTCATTCCCAAGACAGTATGTGCAGGCGCACCGGGCGCAGATGTAAGCTCCAAGGTCTCCGACTCGTCACTAGGAGGCACCATTATGTCTGCATCTGCCTGTGTTAAAAAACTGAATTTTTTTTAGGAAGCGCTGAGGTTATTAATGACAAAAGGTAAGCACATACAATAAATAAAGGTAACAGGAAGAATACAAAGCAAAATAAAAGCTCTTTTAGCTGGTACTAGACCAGATCGCGTTACATACACAAAATATGGAGTGTTCTAATTATAATAGCGCTATTGGGAATCTCGACAAAGGGTAAAAATAATCTAAATAAGAGCAAAAAAATTCTAAAACAATATCGTTGAACCATTTTAAGTCTCCACAAAATAGTTGCTCTAACAACCATATGAAGATTGATTGAAAATGCAAATCAGAATCCACAGATTAAGCATTAAATTTCTTCTCACAATGAATTTTCACAATGTATCTTTAAACACCCAGGCACCCTGATTTGGCGCATGAACACCAGCACTTCTTCAAATGGGTATGTTACAAATACAGTCTTCCTATCCAGTGTCATATTCTAATTTTCTTAATACTTAACAATAGACACACACGATAAATTCAAGCTGATTTAAATAGCTCTTTTCTCTCACAAAGTGATAAACTTTAGGCAATCTATTTCATGAGATAAACCTCAAACTACCGTGGAAATGACATAAATTTTGTTGATGTACACCAGTTACCAGTCGACTGCGACCATTTGAAAGCAACAACCCAGGCTGATTTAAAAACTACTCGAAATATTAAAGAACTCAACTACTCAATAATTATTTGTTGTCTCAGTAACACTGGAAAATGAAAGGCTAATGAGTTATGTCACAAGTACTGAAGGATTGCAAAAAAAAATTACAGTTGTTAAGAAGTGTGTTCAAAACCTCCCTTGCACAACACAAAAAACTGGCGAAATATCTATTCCAATTGCTGATAACCAATGTCAAGAAACCTAAAAACAGCCATAACTGACGCTTCGGTGTTCGGAACTAGTCAACTTGAAACATCTATGGAATACCAGACTACATGAACCAACTGCTCCAAAAAAACCCTGGCTCATTTACCATGCTCTCTTATCTTACCATCCTCTAACCACCAATGATTTGACAAATACTTCATGAGAAAATCTCCAACAATAAATTCGCTACAAAGATGTGTTCTGAAAACTTACGGGCTTAGATACTAGGGAATAATAAGACTTACGTTATGGACAGCTATGTGTGGATTCCAACAATTCTTACTTTCATCAGTAAATATGTGTCTGAGAACAGTTACAGAATCTCAATGTTGCCCCCAACCCACAAAAATCGCACAAAATTTTTTACAACAGCGTAGTACAAAAAACAACAATGTAAGCATAATGATCCTCGGATATTTGCAAAACTCTGGACGGCAGCTGCCCGCGGTGGGGATGAAACCCGCTATTACTCGTTCCGGGGGCTAACGTGTCCACCGCCACACTATGTGGGTCTTTTGTTTCGTTTTTCTCTCAGTTAGTTTTCTATCTAATAGTGCCATCAGCAATCATCCGTCAGCGGGATTGATCTGAGCCCAAATCGGTATTTAACTCAGTTCACATAAAACTCTGCCGTGAAAAACTGTAGTACGAAGTAAGTAAAAATTTACCTCATAATATTTTTACTGAAAGCCACTGATACTTCTCATTTTTTTCGAAATACTATATTTCAAAGCCGCAAAAGGCTATAATATTACTCGTGAATCGTTTCACGACCAATACGGCAACGTCTCATAACAGACCAAAGGTCATTAACCTTCTACGATCAGTAGAAATTTAATAATTAACGACATTGTACATCATAGTACCCAGGATCGACTTTCTATTAAACTCGGCATTGGATTATGAATTCGTCGTTTTCTCTCTTAGCAATCGCACGGTTGTTAAACAGCATACGTTTACTTCCATACAATAACACACATACAACACAATCGTAGCTGACGTTTCGGCAGAATCGCCTTCTTCAGAGCCTGGAAGGGTACACCAATACGCAACTCACCAGGCCAAACAATTCAACAGCACAAACAGAAAGATGAAAATCTGAGCGATAATTACAAGATTTACGGCTTCTCGAAAAAACCCGCCGCTTTTCCATGTCTTCCACAGAGGAAGAACAGCCGCTCAGAATCGCATATGGCTGACGACTGCAGCACCACCCGTCAACGATCGATGCGAAGGTAAAGGGCGAGATCACGCGTGATCTCGGGACATTCCTCCCTGCTATTCATTATAGGATTTTTGGCATTTATCCAAAAAACCTCGAGGAGTTTGCGCGTTGGTGCTTAAGTATCCCGTGCAAGGATAGCGACTTTTGTTATTGTATGGAAGTAAACGTATGCTGCTTAACAACCTCGCGATTGCTGAGAGAGAAAACGACGAATTCATTGTACATCATTGTTGCTTAATCCGACCATTTTCACATCAGGACTTATGTCATGCGGTGATCCAGAAATAAACAATCATGCATTGGACTTTAAAGTCCAGAAGGATCAAAACACTCTGCGTGCATAACGAGAGTTTCATCAAATCACTTTGTAAAGCTACGAACTCGTATTTTTTGACATATACAAAACTATAACGAAGGTTTTCACACACTAACTTCGTGCCTAAAATGTGCTTTAGCTTGAAAACACTGCACAGTGAAGGGGTAATAGAAGCAACAGAAATCTACTGACTATATTGAAAGTCAGCCAACGAAAGTCAGTCGTAAGTCATTCGATTTAAAAATACATTAGTCCTGTTTAGCGAAATTATAAATTAAGTACTTAAAGCCATATTGTTAAAGAACACGTAGCTGCCCCTACTGCAAAATTTCACATCTTAGAGAACGTGAACGAAAGGTTATTGGTGTTGAAAATTATTCTCACATACATTTACTAAAGCTAAAGTTTAAGAAAACTGGTCGTTTACATTTGAGATCCACGAAAGACTGAAAATGGCATAGCCAAAAAGTCGATCTTCAACGGTCCAAAAAACTGGATAACCGAGAAAAATCTACTAGTTCGAGGCAATTAAAAGCAGCCTTTGTTAGTGACTAAGCAGAAAATAAGACAGCAAAGAAATTAGTAATCAGCCAAATATTGTATCAACAAGTGCAGCAAAGCAACCAATCCAGCGATCAGAACTGTGGATTCTAGTCAGAGTAACAATTACTACAGGGAATATAGATAACTCAGAAACATTTACCTCCTCAAAAAACGTCTGTGTCTTCCTAAGAATGTGCTTCAATTCTGTTAGTTCCGAGAAGTTCTTCCTGAGGGTCTCTTCGTTTCGATTTACTTCACGCAATTCATTCTCCAATTTTTCAAAGGTTGCCTGAAAAGAAAAACGTAGAGATCCATAGGAGAAAACAACACGCCGCGGAAAGAATATACCTCCAGATCAATCATTTCCCTCGGTTGTGGGGCGTCAGGATTCTCACCCGTGTCCAACATCGGTATCTGATCCTTCTTGATTTCTCTTTCCAAATATCCTGTGTCGAGAGGCTTACAATTACAATACAACAGTACAATTTCAACAATCCTTACCTGTACTTTAACAATCAATCGAAATCACAAGAAATAATTAGTTTACTGATCCTGTCCTACTATCGTCATATTTTTATATCTTTAGTGTCGCAGAAGTGTCGTGCTGGTCGAGTCGATTCTTCCTGGAGTCGTGGGAGGCATAGCTGTGTGTAGAGCTCTCAATTAGATTCCAGAAAACGGTTTTTTCCCGGACAAGTTAGTACGAATTCCCTGAGCTCGGAGAGATGAGAGGGTTGATGGGGCCGAGCCGAGATCGAGCCACCACCCTGCTCGTGATCGGCATCACTATCATTGGGCTATCTTTATATGGTGTAACAAATTTTCGATTGTCGTTGATGAAAACATGGTAAAACATGGATCGCATTAAAAGGAAATCCTGAAACGGCGCCAAATATAGTTTCAGACATTTCATTAAAAACTCACGAAGTTTTCTCTCCATTTCATCGCACCTGCGAACCTCATTGACATACTTACGTTGAAATGAACTTGTATCCGGATTCAGCTAAAATCACAGAAATTTTAACTCGTTTTAAAAATTTTAACTAATGGAGAAACCCTTTCACTTACATCTCTAAACTGCACGAGTCCTAGTTCACCAAGTTCGGCCACACATTGATAAGCTGCTTCAGACTGGAGGAATAACTGAGCGAGCGTTACCTGCTCGCTCCGGTATATTCCTGGTTGGTCTGGTTCCGGCTCAGACATGTCTGCAAAGTAGTAATGGAATACTCAGGATAATCATTAGCTAAACGACTAGAGATCAGGTAAAGTAATCACTGAGTATATACAGCAACGTAACACAGGCCTTACTAGTTGTAAAATGAATGCAGAAACAATCAGTGGTCTAAGGGGAAAGAACACATTTTTCGAGACAGTGACTTTCATGCGGACATGCGATGATTACTCTAAAGATAACATTAATTTTTACGTACTGATTTTCTGACTAAGGATCTTCGGATTTTCACTAACCAGCGGGAGGATAACGTAAACGAAGCTAAAAGAATCTAATTTCTGGAGGAAAATTCGAACCAGTAGAGCAACAAAAGATATAGAGGTACTACAACCACATGCATACGGAGATCTTTGCAAAACGCGAAGTAATCACGAATGCTTAGGACTAAGGGACTAAAGGTTAAGGTTATAAACTAAGCGGCCGTTAACCCACAGTGGAATGTACGTAAAAAACGTCTCTAAAGAAGGCGATAGCACCGGAAACGTCAGCTGCTGTCGTTGTGTTTTTGTGCGAAAGTAAACGTCTGCTGTAAAACAATCTCGTGAATTGCTGAAAAGGAAAACGATGCACTTAAAACTGCAATCACTTCACGCAGATTATTTTTTTAAAAAAACAGCCTTTTACAAGTAAAAATATAAAAAATGAAAGGTCCGAGAGATACGACGACGAAAATCAATCCAAATGCGCGCGATGGGCCCGGACGAGCTTCGTGGTGGAGTGCGGTCGATAGCCGCTCGCCCCGCCCATCAGCACCGGGTGGTTGCCGGATGACGTGGGCATAGGAAACAAAGTACTTAATTTTGTACACAACCAGTTAATAGATTGTTAGTTTAGGGAACCGTCCTTTCCCTTCTGATCACCACTGACGAGTCGATTTTCAGACGTTTCATTGATTTATCGCGTTCTTGACCATGCCTTATTTTTTGCTTTTGCGTACACCTATGTGAGAAGAAAGATCACAATCAAAACGTATAACTTTCTATTTATTTCCCATTATTTCTTTACCAGGATGTCATGTGAAGTTGAACCACAATCATTTAATAACATTTGCAAAACTCAGACCCCAGACCAGATTCGAACCCGTACTTTTCCTTTCTGGGGACTCACGTGTTACCCACTTCATCACTAAGCCCTTTGCTTTGTCTTCCTGTCATCTGGTTTTTCACGCTAACCTTGTCATCATTAATTACTCGTTATAAATTTTTGTTATAGTACAACCTATACATTATGATTTCGACTACAGCAATAGCTTAACTGGACTTGATGCCGATTTGTGCTCGCCAGATTATTCTCGTTGACGGGTGATTGCTGATGACATCGTTAGGGTAAAAAACTGCCTGAGAGAAAGAAGGCAAAACAAAAGTTTCACTGGTGTATTAGATATCGCAGTATATTTTCATAATCCATTATAGATGACCGGACCCCGAGAGTGTGGGAGGCTTAATAAGCCTGATGTGGAGTTATGCAAGTAGCGTGGTCGTATTGAACGGCATCACTGCCATTGTGCTACCCGCCCACTAAGCACAGTAATGCCAGTGGAATCTGTCGTTTGAACACTATCATTTTGAGCTCTATTCATAGTTGCTGAACACTCGAAGCAGCAGCAACTTCCCCTTCACTGATTGTTGTAAGTTTGAGCTCTGCAGCAATGACGATGTAGTTGAGCAGCACTGAAATCTACCGCGAGTGTTTTCCAGAATGTTCGTGAAGAAATCTAAACAAGTTGCACGGGAATGTCTTGTTCTTCCTAGGAAACCAAACGAAGCCTGTTGCAGCTCACGTAGCTTGAAATATGTGATTCTTCTAGTTAGTTTTTGACGCTGCAGTTTAGGTCACTGTTTTTCGATGTACTTAAGCCCGAAGTCCGAAATTTCACTTTTGTGGACATGAAATCGTAGACATCAACCAGATGAAGCTTTTTGACCATCGTACCCATCTTGTTCATGTGATCTTCGTTCACCAAAGCCATTATCAATGTAACATATAAATTTTGATATTATGATTTTCATATCAGTGTCAATTGAATCTATCTTCATATTGAACTTTTGAACATATGTATTGATATATTTTTAGTGGTACGTGTGACGCAGTGGTCGGAGGCGCCTTGCACACACATGTGGAATCGATTCCCGCGCCCCTGGCCCACCAAGCCTTTCATCCCTCCGGGGTCGACGAACTGGTACCAGACTTGTTTGGGAGGATAGCTTGCACTGGCTCGATACTTCGATAGGCTACCGCGAGTCATTGTTATTGTATAGGACAGATGTGCGTTCAATCGCCTCCGACGATGCTTAATGAAGTCGAATTCATGGGGCATCCCTCAGGGATTGATCAACGCCGAGAGCTTTATGCTTTAGCTTTTATTTCTTTTTTACATCTAATGCGGCTGAAAATTAGCTTTTATGGTTCTTTTGTTGAGGTTGTGGAGGTACTGCAATGACTATATATATATACCAAGTAGATGCATTCATCCTCCCAGACGGGTCTGGCACAATGGTGAGCGCGACAGCCGGGAACCAACCAAAAACATGTGTACTACAGTGCACCTTAAACCGCTGCGTTACATGCGCAGTGGCTTTAGTCTACAAAAAATTTCGGCGTGTTTCTTTCGTTGACGTCCGGAGGTACTCTGCACTTGACGGGGCTCTCTTTTCGTCTAAGAATAAATTTAATCAGATATTAACTAAATCCAACAATTTTTCCTTGATGCAGTTGATCAGCAAATATTTGTGCGTGTGCACTAGTTCAATGCAGTAACCCTGACGTGAAATGTGGCATTTAGCTTCTTATACGTCTGTCTTCGCTCACTTCGGAGGATGGAGATCACGGCTTGAAGAAGCCAAGAAGCCGATGTCCAAATTTAACGGAGAATTCATCTTATTTCATATGACACGTTTTCAGATCCTATACCAAACCCAGCGTTTTCCTTCATTCTCTTCGTAATTTTGTACTCGTTATCGAACACCAGTAAATGTTCAGATTTAGGTTTGGATCTGGCTGGTACTCTAAAAAAATTTCTCAACGAATGTCCTTGAATGGCGGTCGAGCTGGTTGCCCCAAGGATCCCATAACGCCTTACTGAAGCATTCTTGACTCTTTCCCAAGGGCACTCGCCGACCTTTCTGGATCGGAGAGATACTTTTCTATGGAAGTTCTCACAGCATTGCGTTGAATGCTCTCCATTCCACGAAAAATTGTGTGAAAGTGAAATAGTCTTTAAGAAGAATGATCCGTTCAACCAAAAGTTTTCCCGTCAGAAGTACTGGTCTTTGCAAAGCAATAAGATAGATTACCACCCTATCAAGCTTGTTAAGGTTTTCATGGATTATTTTTAGAAAATTTTGAAAGTGAACAATTATGAGCCCTGTGAAAATTGTGACGTACCCATTGAATTCCTTTAAGATCATACAGGATGGTTCGGTTGATATTCGTCGCAAGGCTGAGATTTTGCTGACGAAAACAGTCAAGATAAAGGTCCATTCTAAGACAAAGCTCAATTCTCTTTTTTCAAGCAGGGATTTCGAAATCGAATTTTTGGTTCGTCAAATAAGTCGATATTCAGTATTCTATTCCTATTACAAAGAATTGTAACTTTAGCGGTGGTATTCCAGAAACTAGGATAGCTGTCTCTGTCTTCGTTGAAAAGTTGCCAAGATCAACTACGTGGAGCAAAAAGTGGACAGAATTGGGAACCCTTGAAATGCAGACAAAGGAATCGGGGAAATATGGAGAGAGGAACATCTACGGTTCGGAGTTTTGCAAATGTCTCAGCATTATTTTGGTTATACTTCACATCATACCCTGCTATAAAAAAAGAGTAGGCTGCAGATAAAAAGGTGATTACTTCACATAACGTTTACATAATATATAATAATGCGTAACGACATTACGACTTACATGCGTAACGATGGAATATTGCATCCATAATATACACTTTATTTAATAACACTTTACAGTCGCTGAACGGGTGTCCCTCCATAAAAGGTTCCACATAAGTGAGGAGGCTTCGTTCGAACAGCTCGGATTATCGCTCCTCTGAGGAAGACTCTGAGACGCTATTCAAATGAAAATCTAATAAACTTTTAAAATTTCTCGCGGTAAGTATATATTGGCTTAAAAATCTCAGAATTTATTGAATATTAATGTGAGGTTAAATGAAAGTTTGTTCAAAAGAGTGTCGTCACACTATATGCCAGAACTGCAGGATGCATTTGCCACTATGGAAGTAGATGAACAGATCATATTGGATGACAGTGGATTCATAGGGCATCCCTCAGGGATTGATCAACGCCGAGAGCTTTATGCTTCAGCTTTTATTTCTTTTTTACATCTAATGCGGCTGAAAATTAGCTTTTATGGTTCTTTTGTTGAGGTTGTGGAGGTACTGCAATGACTAGTTTTAAACTTGTTTTCAACCTAACCCTTTGAGGCTTTGAAAAAGGCGAAATCCGCAGAATAGTCAGCTGTTCTCAATGAATAAATGATGGATAATAACAACCTCGTGTGTTCTAATCAAGAAAATGTCGAGTTATTTATTAATGCTGAGGTCAATAAGAAGTCGGTCCTGGGAATTATTGTCAATTTTGTTGATCGTTCGAACAGCTCGGATTATCGCTCCTCTGAGGAAGACTCTGAGACGCTATTCAAATGAAAATCTAATAAACTTTTAAAATTTCTCGCGGTAAGTATATATTGGCTTAAAAATCTCAGAATTTATTGAATATTAATGTGAGGTTAAATGAAAGTTTGTTCAAAAGAGTGTCGTCACACTATATGCCAGAACTGCAGGATGCATTTGCCACTATGGAAGTAGATGAACAGATCATATTGGATGACAGTGGATCAATAATCAGACTGTATAAAAGGACACTAACCAGTGAAGAAACCTTATTCTAGAAGTGCTTCACTCCATCGGGTTCGACTCAGTGAGGCAATAAAGATTCACAAGAACAGTGGATGATCGACTTGCATTATCGCAGCTCTGAAGAAGACGAAGGCACCAAAACACCATGCAATAACACACAACACAATCGTAGCTGACGTTTCGGCAGAATCGCCTTCTTCAGAGCCGCTTTTTTCAACTGTCTTCCACCGAGGAAGAACAGCCGTTCAGAGTCGCATATGGCTGACGACTCAAACTCGTGTAGGCTGAACAAGCTGAAGAAATATACTGATATCACACTTTGCCAGGCTTTTCCTGCCAGGCTATCCTGAAGATAAGTGCCGTTTCATCTTTATGCGCCTTGAAGCATTATTTCCATGACCGATCGTAACTTCAGCATTGAGTTTTGGTAAGGAAATGGTTAACCAGTTATACATACATACGACGTGTATTTTAATAGCTTTTGGTGGAGGACAGAATCTCAAAGGTGATAAGGGTTGCGGACGATTCGCTGTCATCGAAGGCATCCATTTCAATGAGTTAATTCAGTCATATCTAAGCAAGACCATCGTACTGTCTGGTAGATTTGCATGCAACTCACACAGAAGTTTTGGATTACCTTAAGCTATCTGAGAACTGTAAACATTCAGAAAGTGAGAGATATGATTGAACGAGTAGCAAACATGATACATCGTCATAATTTTCCCGTACTATTTTCCCGTGCTTCTTTCGAACCACAAAATTGAGGACATTTCTTAATTATACTGTAATATGTAGCTGAAAATACATTTTGTATGAAAACCCGGAGTTGGCAAAGTACGGAAACACTTGCAGAGGAAAATTTCGCATGAAAAGAACGACATCATCACTTTTTCTGTTCTCGGATGAAAACTTTAGTTGAGGGCTTAGAGCCTTGGCAAAAAACTGAGTAAGGATAGAGGATCAAGCTTCCAGCGTTGATTGATCCTGAGGGATGGGCAAGGCATTCGACTTGATGAAGCATCATCAGAGGTGAATGAGTGCATACCTGGCCAATACAATGACTTTCATTTTTTTTGTAATTTTATAACAAAATGTCCTGAAAAAATGTCCAGGAAAGACATTTGGTTCAAGTGAACATCTACTACCAGTATATGCCCACCTGGCAACAACACGCGCATTACTGCCGTAAGAATCCGAAACCTGTTGTTATTGACGAGCCTCGCATCACTCATTGGTCGTGGCCGCTATTTCACTAACAATAACAGCGGGTTTTGAACTAAATGGAAGAACATCCAAAAGTTACTAATCGACAGGAACATCAGACTGTCATTTAAGTGCCACAGACAGAAGCGAACCTTTCTAGCGGGTGCCGATCTTCACCTTTCTACGGCAGTGCCAGGAGAAATAGTTTTTGAACGATATGGTGACGAAAACGAAAGCTGCATGGCTTTACCCATGAATATTCATAAAGCATTGCTGCTGCTGCTTAGTGAGCAATTCTCAATGTATTCTGTACGGAAGAGTCATGCTTCCTCTCACACAGACATGTTGTGTTGAGATCAGCTGTCCTAAGTCGAGTGACGTGAACAACATCTACACGAACCAGAAACGTGGTCTGACTGACTGACAGTACTGATAGAGAAGCGGCTGAGAAGAGCACTAAATTGTCTCCTGAACGGTTACGTTTGACAGTGCAGGACTATTAAACGATTCTGCTGCTTACTATAGCTCGCGCTTCACTTCATTTGGCTCCCATTATTTCCAGAGTGTAAAGAACCCGCTTCGTATTTCGTTTTCGAAATTTCGTTTAGCAAATCTTTATAAGGCATGCAGGTAAACGGTAGGTAGAGGTATTCCATTTAACATTACTAAGGAAGTGATGCATTGCTTGAAGTAATTAGTCCCAGTAATAAAGGGATTCATAGGAAGGCAGAGAATAACTGATTTCTGTGGTTAGCTAGCAAGATTCTGAGAGTATTCTTTGTTATTAAGTCAAAAGCTTCGAATACTAGGATATTGAGTTCTATGCTTCGAGAAATCATTCCTCCTGTTTGTGAACTTTAAGGAAAAAAAGAGAGAAAACACCTCGATGATAAGATATCTTGAACTTCGATGTTGAAATCCTTTTCGTTCTTTCGCCACTTAAGGGGAGACATGAATTGACTTGAACTCAGTCGGAACCGAGAGTAGCCACTTCTCACAGCTTGAACAAGTGATGGTAAACTTTAGTAAACGGAATAAAAGTCGGTAGAATCCAAAAAACCTTGTCTACAAGATGAAAGTCTCCCTATTTTACCAACTTTACCGAATTCTATGGCGCGTGTGGCGCAGTGGTCGGAGGCGCCCTGCGGGCACATGTGGAATCGATCCCCGCGCCCATGGCCCACGAAGCCTTCCGTCCCTCCGCGGTCGGCGATTTGGTACCAGACTTGTCTGGGAGGATAGCAGCACTGGCTCGATATATCTGTAGGCCACTGCGAGTCATTGTGAAGGCCAGATATGCATCCAATCACCTCCAACGATGCTTAATGAAGTCGAATGCATAGCGCATACCTCAGGGATTGATCAACACCGAGAGCCTGATCCTTTATACTTTATACCAACTTCTACCATTGTATTCCAATTTACTGGAGCCTAGAAAGTACTTTCTTGTTCTTATTATTGGTCGTTCGCTGTTGTTATATTGTTATACACCAGAACGAAACCACAATAAATTATTAGCATATAAACTGTTACTTTCTTCAAAAGCAATTTTTCCAAAGATAAAACCTTCCAAGAAGGACGCAAACAAAGACGAAAGAAACTGTCAATCTTTAGAGGAAACAACGAATTGTATAAACAACTGTACGTAAACAGTAAAAGCTAATTGATGTGGAAGAGAAAACGAACGAATGTCCTTCAAGTAACGATGTTAAGAACGGGTTACCTGTAGTTCAAAAATATGATTTCATTCATGAGAATGTGTTTCGAGCTTCACCTTCGAGCATCAAAGCAACTGTAACAAGATACTGTGCCTTTGCATGCTTTACAGTAAAACCACTCTCAGCTGAGGTTTTCTTCTTGTCAAGAGGTTAATTATTTACGTTAGTATCTATTAAGCGGACAAGAATTTGATCATTCACTGGAATCTTTAGCACTCCTCCAACTGTCTCTTTAAGTACCAGAACAACTGCTGAATCCTTTGCATCACAAAAACATGTTACTTCTTCCTAATGATCTCGAAGAAAAGCTCATGGACCATTTGTTGCCCAACATACTCCGATTTCGTTTTTAACCACTTGTCAAATTTGTGAATGAAGATTGAGAGACGAACTCGTTTTAAGAAATGGTCTCTTGACGCTGAGATTGAACCACCTTTCTCTGACTACTTTTCTAGAAATTGTCTATCTATGCTAAAAAGATAATACAAGAAAAACCTACCAGTTAATTCCAGGGGAAAAGTGGTCTGGCAATGGATCAACCTCACGCACTATGTCGCAATTCGACGCTTAGAAATTGTCATGAGGACGGTGCTTACCATAAGGTGAACTATAAGTCGTCGCTGATAGTACCCTAAGAGAATTGTCAGAAAGAGAAGCACCTCTGCATAAGGGACGAATTTAATAGCAACATAAGGCCGTACTAATGACTTCTACCGCTCCACATACTAAGAAGGAAATTTCTAGAAATATAAATCCTTCACCGCCCAACCTCAGTTTTGTAATGAGCGATATAAAAAATGTTAAAAGCAGTGTCAGAAAATCTGGAATGTCTAGTTACGTCTCTTTTAACAGTCTGCAGGGTGTGCATGCAGCAAAATGCAATTGGCTTTCAAATCTAAAGAATTCCTGAGTGCGTACGGTCCAAAGCCTAGGCGTGTTGACTATCTATATAACTACCCATAATAAGGGACTCATGTAGCGCAACGGTTAGAGGTATCCAGTAATACACACGGGATTAGTCACTGGTTCGATCTCGCGCCGTGATGCCTTCCAACCCTACGAGATCGACAAATTGCTATGAAATTTGCCTGGGAGGATGGTGGCACTGAATCGATACATCGCTATGCCTCATCAACTCATTTTATAGACAAGATATGCATTGAATCACCTCTACGATGCTACGAATCGGGTTGAATGCATGGAGCATCTCTCAGGGATTGATCGATGTCGAAAGCTCTACCATTTATCTTTTATTTACCCATAGTAGAACATCAGTACACTACTAAATATACAGAACTTCCATCGAGCTGAAAACCAAAATCGTGCATTTTTTCGCGGATCGGGCAGGAGGTCCGACAGGGGAAAAATTTGGCGGGCGCAGTCTGCACTGCACAACACCGATTACCGCGAATTACAAAATAACCTCGTACTACAATTTATCCCTAGTAATTTTTATCGCAGAAACAAACTATGTATGTTTTTGTGTCGCTTTAGACCTGAAGATCAAACCCCACTCGCCGGCATGAGTCGTTCACCTTTAAAAAGTCCAGCACGGAAGAAAATCGCCGGCATACCGAGCTTGGTGAGTTGATTGACGCGACACGTTTCGACATGTTCATTTCGATCGCTTTTCGTACGGAGGTTGCTCATCATTGTACGACTGCTGTTCTTTTTTGGATGTCATCTGTTTTCTGGATAACAAAGGAAAAAAGATGTTCTAGGTCCGGGACAAATCTTCGTCACCGTACAAGCTACGTGACACGTCCAAACTCCCTTCCCGATATCGAGATGAGGAAATAGACGTCCCACCACTGAGGAGTCGAACCCCAGTAAAGCAACGAACACCGCTAAAACACACTGTGTGGGTTTTTTTTTTTAAAGATGAGCTTCATCCTTAATGATGGTAATATCGAGATGAGGAAATAGACGTCCCACCACTGAGGAGTCGAACCCCAGTAAAGCAACGAACACCGCTAAAACACACTCTGTGGGTTTTTTTTTTAAAGATGAGCTTCATCCTTAATGATGGTGGGGTATTGTATCCCCACTGTGACCTTTACTCGTTTTTTTTTCAATCTTCATTTATTACCGACTGTTGGTTGATTTATTTTTTATGACTTGCTTAGTACTCCTTTAGTACTTTTTACAATGCTTTCTGGTGCTTTTTTAATGATGATTTCCACAACTTACTTGATGCTCTTTCAGTACTTCTTTCAACTCTTTCTAGATCTCCTGTTCATACTATCTTTATACTATATCCATTGATTCATTTTTGTGACTTATTTAGTGCTCCTCCAGTACTTTTATAGCACTTTTCAGTGTCTTCGTAATAATCATTTTTACAACATACTTAGTACTCTTTCAGTGCGTCTTTCAGCTCTTTTTAAATCTGCTGTTTATACTATCTTTATGCCATCTTTTATGGTCCCCACATTGATTTCCAGGAAGGCACGTTCCTTCTATCACATCTTAGTAAAAGTTTGAAATATTTCGTTTCGATACGTTTAGGATAGTCAAGTTCTTTAGGTCCCAATAGGTTTGTATCCTATTTATCGATTGATCACTAAGATCGATTACTCAACATATGTTTAAATTACTGAGCTTACCATATAATAGCTTATATATACATACAATAGCTTAAACAATAAATGATGCATACGATTTTTCAGACATCTGACTTCAACAAGTTCGTCCGCACGGCGTGTTCTAAATACTAGTACAACAGTCCCTTCATCATATCAGTCTATTCGTACCCCTGGACTTCATCAGGGAAGTATGCCTCCCTCTACCACGGTCTCCACTCAAAGAAGTGATCGTATGACGGAAAGGCCTGTGATGGAACTCCATCCACCTGACAGCAAGTCTTCAGTAGGTTCATTATCCTCAACTTCTTTACAACTTTCCGATCGTTTACACTAGCCATTTCCAGAAGCCTGCTGATTCAAGTTCTTCAGCTTTCACGTCTGTTCGCAGTGAAGTCGGCCAGGTTGGGTAATGTCGTTGGCTTGTTTTTCCGTCATAAGCTCCCACTATGAGCGAAAAGTTACAGGTACAGTCGAATTCATATGCAGCTCCAACAGTGGTGAGAAGACATACGGGATATCAGCAACACTCTAAAGCTGTAAGTTTGACTTCTTTACAAGTTATCGAAGGCTGAAAGGATAACTGACGAGGATATCCCATTTTGGAAGTGCGGTGGTTGTGGAGTTGAGAATACAAATTACAAGTGCTGGATGATTGAGATTTTGTTACAATAGATGAACATCGGTTTTGTATCGAAATAGTTTCTTCGGGAACGTTTACCGCTACTTAGTCGAAACCCCTCAGGTTCTCATTCGAAGACTTCCTACTTCCGTAATAAATTCAGATAGCACGAGTAGTGGAGGAGTCGTATACGAACACTCCAGAATCTTCACGTTCTTCAATGGACGACGATGCTTCGGAAGCAACGAGAAATGCACTCTTGAAAAAGATTGCTCGGTACATCTGTTTTTATTCAAATAATGGTTTTGTTTCTTATGTACAAGTAAACTTGTTTGTGGAGTTGTCGATAATTTGTGAATCGATTACATTGGCGAGGTGGTCGATCTTGTTATCACTTTGAAAAATCTTAATATGTTGTTTCAAAAATCGATTTTCTTTTAGCCTCGGTATGGTTAATCAGCATCTATTCTTTCATTGATGAGCTGACACGAAGTTAGTAAAAGACAAAGGGGCCGAGTAAAGTTTTTTTTTATCAACGTGTTAGTTTATCAATGAAAGGATGTATCTTAACAAGGTAGTTAACACTCTTGTATCTAAATGCTATTCACTAAAGGTCGTTTGATTGTTAAGGAGCGAATAAGAGCGTAGTAGTAGAACGTATATGACAGGTACGTTTGTTGAGCATAGTTGGCTTGAACGACAATATTCTATACAGGTGTTAGCTATTAGCTTTTGTTTTGTTTCAGTCATAGGTCGCAAAATGAGATTGGGTCTGAGCTTCAGTGTAGCTTGCGGCGATTGCGAAACCTTCTGAAACTCCCTAAAGTAAGTTTATCCTGTTTCTGGTATGTTATTTCTAGTTTTTAGCTGATGTTATCAACAGTAAGAGTCCAACGTGAGTTGTCGGTGCGAAGGTAAAGGTCGCCTCTGACTTTAAAATAATATATCTCATCTCTTAACGGAATTTGTCATTTGAAATAGAAGTTACCAGAATCTATAGAACCTACAACTCCTTACCAATAAGTTGTAAACTTTGCTACTGCACGTTGATGAGGATTTAATTTTAAGAGGCCCGTGAATCGGGTTTTTTAGTTTTATTTTTATCAATGTTCACATTTATAACCCGAAACCAATCGATTGTGGAGATTTAATACAGCGAAGCGGCGTTCCTATGACACTCCCGAATGCAACGTTAGCTTCAGACTCTAAGTGTTGATGTTATTCTTGTTGGTGTTCTTAGTAATCGTTTGATGCTTAAGATGTTGTAGAAAAGTGACTAGATATTTGGCTTCGCGATTCAGTATTAGAGAAGCGGCAATTCATTGTCTAACAACTTGTTTCCGTTAACTTGAGTACCAAGAGTCAACCACACATTTTTTTTCAGGCTCGTCAATGGGTTATTTGTGAATTTTTTTATTCTGGCGTCGACGAGCAACTTTTTCTTGGTGACAACGAATTCAGGCAACTAATCAGAGAAGCGTTTCCAAATTTGAAGACTATGCTAATGAACAAGCAGGAATGGCGTGTCATACGGCGTCTGCTGGGTAAGCTTCATGTTGTAGGGATGGGTACATTTGAGCTTGTTTTGGAATTGACTGGATGTACACGAACTGGAATAACTTATATATGAGTGAGATAGTTTAGGTAAACCTCGGAGGTGTTCAACAACATTCTTCGATGAGGAGCGACAAATTTTGGATCAGAGACGACGAAAAGTACGTGGAATCTATGACGGTTCCTACACAGTCTCGGGGAACTGTGATCTTAGTGACATGCCTCCAAATCTCCCTGCTCCTCTAGTTGTTGGGATGAAAGTGAGTTTATCATTGTTGGTTTGTTCTTCGTTTGCAAGATAACACTGTTTTTCCTTAAGGCTAAAACTATTATGAAATTTAATCAAGTAGCTTATTCTAGAGATAATTTTTTTTAAAGAATACAATATCTCTTCAGTTAATGAATTCCTTTTCCCAAGTCAATGTTTTGTTAAATAACCTGAAAAACACGTGCATGTTCTCTCCTTGGGCTTGTGTGTATGTTATTTATGTACTCTATATATTCTCCAGGTCTACGCTCGAGTTCGTACTCCAAAAGACGGTATATATGGTGGAACTATTGATGCACTCGTCCCTGGTGGTGGTGGATATCGGGTTGTATTTGATAAGGTTTCAAATAATAATTCTTATCTGTGGAGAAACTCTGAAAGAGCAGAATCCTGTTACAGGAAGATATGATCCCACCAGCATTTGTGCCAGATAGTGAAGTAATGTTTGACGGATCCCTCCAACTTCTTTCGTTGTCTTACTTTTTGCAACAAAACCATGCTCGGTTACCCGTAACAATAAGCTCGGCTCGGACCGGTGAGTTGATTTGTTGCTGATTCTTATATATTTTCGTTATGGATGTGTATATTTAAATAATTACATGATGGATTCTTTTGGTACTATTCTGCATATTTCAGTCGCTATTTCCCATTCATTGAAACAAAGAAAGTCTGCAGAAGTGAATCGTAAGTTATTCAGTTTGGTTTAGTAATGACGCAATTTGTTTTTTCTACCGAATCAAGTTTTCGTTGATGAAGTTTTGCACATAAATACTTTTTTTAGACGAAAAGGTCGGAAATTTCCCTGTGCGGATGCTTGTGATTCTTGTCAAAGTGGCGAAACTGCTGGAGATCAAGAAGAAGCTGGTGAAGACACTAACAGAACTTAATGATGAGGCTGAAAGAGAAAGTATACTTACTGATGTGTATACCTCTGTGTTCCAAGTATGTTCACGTTCCGAATTATTACCGGAAGTTTCTACCCTAATATTAAAACAATGCCAGTATTAGGTTGTAGTGTTTTAATGTATACTGATAATATTAGTGGCGGATAGCACAGTGGTGGTGATTCCCGTCATCACGAGCACGATGCTAGTTCGATCCGTCTTCGGGCCAACCAAGCGTTTCAACAGTCTGGGTTCAGGAAATTGGTTTAGAACTTGTCCGGAGAAGAAATCGCTCTATTCAATCCAATTGGGAACAGATGAAATAGAAATTTCAAGAAGTAGCTGAAGACACAAGTAAAAGTTGAAAGATCTTTGTGGATAATAGATGCGAGGAAACGAAACTCGAAATCGAATGTGAGAAGTGCTGAGGTCCTCACAATAGACGTGAAGACGAGTCATGTAAAAAAGAAGCTGATAATGTTGTGTGAAGACGTGTTTTCAAGCACTACCGGTCTTCTTTTAGGAGCGATACGCAAGAACAGTCGTTGATCTAGAGACAATAAATCGGCAAGTTAATATTTACCTTAGCGGAATTCAGGACTACAACACCCAACTACTCCCACAATTAAGCGAGGTATTCCTTACAGCTTAATGTATTCTTCTTTCAATTATGAAGGTCTTTTCAGGTCAGTATAAGTGCTCGTCCTGAGGCACTTCGTCGTATGTGCACCTCACATGCTAATCAGATTGTAAAACACTGCAACCAGGGCTTAAATGTTACTAATACGAAAGCATTAAGACTCATCACGGCCTTAACGTCTCTCTTATTACAGGTGAATCACTATTGTAAACGCTCCTCTTGAATGAATTGTTCAATGAATTTCCGGGTTCATTTCCTCGATTTTTGTAGATCCGCTCACTAGGACAACAAAAAATGACACCCATGGATCTCACAGCACTAAATGATTCTGTCAATGAAATTCATCAAATGGTAAGAAAATATGACAGCGAAATAGCAGCAACAAAGCTTTTTTTGTCTTGTTTTTGATGTTTTATCAGTAAGCATATGAAAAATCTCCAGTACATTATACATAAGCCTCGCCCAACGGTTTACCGCCTTATCGTGGCTGGGAGGTGTTCCTGGGTGTCGGACTGCGGTGTACAACGGGGGATTCATCGCCTCGCAGCGTCTACCAAACCGAGAAGGAGTCCGGCATTTCCATCAGGAAGCCTAGTTAAAAGTAAACCAATACGAGGATCCACCACCGTCCTAGTGTGACAGTCGCATTGTGGCCATTCTCCCTCTGATTTACATGGGCTGCGACTGCTTGTGGTGGTGAGGACCTGGGGCAGACTTTGGCCAGGCTGGCCTCGAAATTCCAGGGAACCACAATGGTTTAACCAGCAAGTTGCCGAAAAATGGTGATTATGCTGGGATTTGCACAACCAGTGAGGACGGGCCCGTTCAAGTGTCAAGTAAGTAAGTATACATAAGCCAAAAAAAGGAAACGTAGCACATACATTGCCATTATCCTAGCTCATCGTTACTGAAATACTTGACGTTACATTCGAGCGCAAAAAATGTTAAGGCCTGAAGAGAGTGAGCAGCTCTCTCGAGAACCTTAATGTCTATGTGTGAATTTATTTACGTGTTCAAGTAGTCGATGACAGACGCGGATACTAACTTATTTATTACTATACTTATTCTTATCGTTATTACGATACTTCTTTACTTTTATGAGCTTTATCCGAGTAGTGGGTAACGGAAATAACTCTTGTTGTTTCCATAAAATGGTACTTTTAGTAAATAAGACTACGGAAATGTGAGAAAATACCTTCATGTTATTAAATGTCCATGTTTAAGGATGTAGTATATTGGAAGAACTTCGTACATTCGATTTCATGTAATATACAGCTGCTTTTGCTGCAACGCAGTAAAAGATATACATTTACACTGTAGTCAGTTTTTATTTAATGCTTACTACTTTTTAAATGGCAGCATATTATGTGAAATATAGCCATAATGATGCAGAGACATCTGCAAAACTCCAGACTGTTGGTGTTTGCGATGGGGACCGAACGCGGTATTGCCTTTTTCGGGAACAAATATCCTTCGTTTTGCTTTTCCGTCAGCCGTGTTATTGACCTATAGGTGCTATCGCTGAACACATTTAATTGCCTGTTTCATATCTCTTAACAGAGTTAGAACTGTTAATTAGTCATGTGTTTCAGATCTCGCCGAGAAACTATAACTGCTTCCAGGATCATGTAGAAGTACATATGAGACAAGTGCACAATGTAATGCTCAAAAGTGGAGCCATTGTAACGTAACCTCGTTTTGTAACAAACAGTCATCTAATTTCGAGTTTCGTTTTATCGCTCAGTTTTACCTAAATTTTCCATGTACCTGCTGGATTCATCCATTTAAAGAAGCGTTACCTCCAATGTCCGTGAAGAGTTCAGTAGGGTAATGATGCTCTCGGACCCATCGTTTCATTGTAATTTAACTGTGATTGCCCAGGTTTAAAAAAATGGTTATTGCTTTGCTTCAACATAAAGTAAAAGTTTGTAATTACCAAACTGGAGATATGGGATGGACGGTTTTGTCAAGTTATGGTTCTTTATGGGAGCCAAGGATCCAGTATTAGCTGTTTAGTCGATATGAGCTTAATAACATTTGTTTCAAATTAATTCGATGGATTTTGTATTCTTGAAGGTTTAAAAGGTGATTTCATCAGCATTCATCCGACCAAATGCTTCTTTTTCTTTTTTTTTTTTTGAGTGGGGGGAGGGAAATCACAGTAGGAAGTCGGTCTAGTTTGAGCATTGAGAGGGCCTGTTTTCCGTTTTTCTTAATCTGTCGTACGACTTTTTTATTCGTACTCGTTACCATCGAAGAGGCCATGCAGCACAGTCAAGCTTTTCAAAGGGACCCTCTTGAAAAGATTTCAAATTAATCAGAGTATGAAGGATAAAAAGTTTGACGTTAATTTTTGGCACAGAAATGCACCATGGGTTTAAGCTAGTTGAATAGATAGTTAGCCAAGCGGAAAATTATCGTAGCCGTGTCGATATAGCAAGCATTTTTATCCACCCAGAAAAATATGGTATTAGTTTGTTGACCCTGGAGGGTGAGTTGGTCTGGCGATTGGAATTGAACGATCATGTGTGTTGCAGGGTAACTCAGGCCACTGTGCCGCACATGATTTCCGTAAGTCACATATTCCATTGAATTGTTATATTTAGGAGAACTGTTACTAATAGTAATTGTTTAGCTAGCAGGAAAAAAAGGAAAATTAACTTTAACTTAGTTCAGCCAACCTAGGAAGATCGAGGATTCCTTGCTGTTGTTAGAAAACGAAAGTTATCTCAATTTTTTTTTATACGTGAAGTATTTGTACTTGGCTGCCAACGGTTTGCTGCCTCATCGTGGCTGGGAGGTGTTCCAAGGCGACGGGCAGTGATGTACAGCGGGGGAAGATTTATTCTCCAGGAAGGATCTCTCAACCTGAAAAAGTACGGCGTTTCTATCAAGAAGCTTAGCTAAGAGTAAACCAATACCAGGATCCACCACCGTCGTGGTATCAAGGTGGCATGGTGGAATATATCCCTCTGATCCACTAGGACTGCGGCTGCCTGTGGCAGACTTTGACCAGGCTGACATCGGAATTCCACGGATCCATGCTGGGGCCGCGCAACCAATGAGAACAGGCCATTCAAGTTTAGGTTCGAATTCAAGAAATATTTGTATCATGGTTCATATACTATGCTCAAATTATAGAAGTATAGGTGGATATTCTCTAAGGCAAGTTGGACAAAACTATGATCAAGGTTTAGACATAGAATTAGGTTTAAGACATTAATGCGCTATCAATAGAATGAGTGGTGGAGCTAAGGAAGTGAAAGATTTGGTGGTTGGTCAGATTTGGATGTATGTGCGAATAAAATGGGGCGGTAGCATTTTAGGATCCAAGATACCTGCGAACGGAAACATCACCATTGACGTTGGAAATTTTGTGCACTATTCAGAAAGCACGTTAACGTTGTCTTACGAGATTTTAATGGCCGGAACACCTTGTTACGCAAAGTCTTTGGGGTTAAAACCTTCGAGAGACAGGTCGTCATAGGGCAACAGTAAAAGAGATATAGAAAGCAGAACACGTATGGGTCGGATCGGCGATGTCATGGCATTGGCAGCTCGCCGAGAACGAACCTCAGGATGCGAACATCTTTATAGAAGGTACCCACAAGATGGGTCTATACTTTCGTCGCTCATGTTTCACCGTTGGATTTTCAGCTGTGAGTCATAGAGCACGGAATAATTCTTGTGAATACCACTAATTTAGAAGCAAGCCATTTTCATGAATGACAATCACCAAAGGACGGGACTGAGTTGGGAATTGTGCTGAACTTTTCACGATTCGTTAAAGCATTCGGTCATCTAAATGTTTGACTTTTCACAATACGTAAGGTCAGCTGTTATGGTGCACTGACTTTCGTGGATTGAGAACAGTTGCTGCTGAACAATCGCAAAAATCCGTATGGTATCGTGATCGGTGCCTCAATGTGCATTCTTAGAAAGTTGTCATTTCAAAAAATAGTGTAGAGTTGCATAACTTTTTATCTACTGCCCACTTTTTCCTCATGGAAGAGTATTATGTGAACTACACCCGCAATGATGCAGAGATATTTGCGAAACTACGGGCCGCAGGTTTTTGCGGTGGAGATCGGATCCGTTATAACCTTTTCCGGAGGCTAACTTGTTTACCACCACACTGGGTGGGTCCTTCGTTTCGCCTACCTTTCTTCTAATTTTCTGGGTAGCAGTGGCACTAGCAGTCACCCGTCAACGAGATTAATCTAGGGAGTTCAAATCGGCATTAAAGTGAGTTAAGCTGAGGCAGTAATCGAAGTGTACAGTTGTTCATACAACTTGGCTCTTTGATGGTTGAAGATTTGATATGGTAACCGTATGGTGTTTTATCATGGCTACTGTATGCGATAGACCCCAACGACAACCACGGTATGCATCCCGGTTCCACACCGAGGAATACACTGCCAACAATGATAGAGTTGTGTACCATTAGGAGGTAAGGGATAAAAAGGAAAAAAAGACTTTTGTTTTTTATTTATTTACGCTACCCGGCATGAAATATTTGGCAAATCTCGGGACTTCTTCCATTCGATTCGTTTTACATATCCATGGTCACAAAACTCTTCAAACACGAGTGTAACTGCGGCTTCTACTTGAAGATTTGGTCTTTATGAATAGCCCTGGATGCCAGTCGAACAGACTCAGCCTGGAATCCATGAGTAAATGTGTTAGGCGGCTTCCACACCATCACCATAGCTTTTTGTGGATCGGATGAGGCCCTTCCCAGAGAAGTATGCAGCAAATTGCTGACCTCGGAGGGAGGGAGGGCTTGGTTTACGCGACGCGGAATCAAATTAGTGATCTTACACGTATTTTTCAATGATACCTAGGCCAGCGCAAAAATGAATGTCGAATTTTGAACCGTAACTTTTTAAAAGGTGTATATTGTATCCAACACAATTTTACTAATAAAAAATTGAATCGCTAGAATTAACACATCTTTACTAATAAGATAGAAGTCTATTTATTGCAATGCCACCGAAATTTTATTTTATAAATGCAACGAATCTTTCGGAGGAATGTAGTTTCCTGCAGGAACTTGGTAGTCGAGGACCTTTGGCTAGTAGTTGTCGGAAGTCTTTGAAAATTCGTAGATGTTCAAGAAGAGTTTCGAAGAGTTCATTGTTTGAGGAAAGGTTTCGTGACGCAACTCGTTTCACTTTTGCAGTGGTAGTTGTGTGCCAGTGCCGTTATTCTCTCAGGCAAGTCTGGTACTAAATTGACGACCCCGGAGGGATGGAAGGCTTGGTGAGCGTGGGGCGTAGGCATCAATCTCATATGTATTGCAAGTCGCCTCTGACCAGTGCGCCCTTTCGAGAAAGAGATTCATAGGAGGAAAGCAATTTTTTTAAAACTTATTTACGTGACCCGGCATGAAATATTTGGCAAATCTCGGGACTTCTTCCATTCGATTCGTTTTACATATCCATGGTCACAAAACTCTTCAAACACGAGTGTAACTGCGGCTTCTACTTGAAGATTTGGTCTTTATGAATAGCCCTGGATGCCAGTCGAACAGACTCAGCCTGGAATCCATGAGTAAATGTGTTAGGCGGCTTCCACACCATCACCATAGCTTTTTGTGGATCGGATGAGGCCCTTCCCAGAGAAGTATGCAGCAAATTGCTGACCTCGGAGGGAGGGAGGGCTTGGTTTACGCGACGCGGAATCAAATTAGTGATCTTACACGTATTTTTCAATGGTACCTAGGCCAGCGCAAAAATGAATGTCGAATTTTGAACCGTAACTTTTTAAAAGGTGTATATTGTATCCAACACAATTTTACTAATAAAAAATTGAATCGCTAGAATTAACACATCTTTACTAATAAGATAGAAGTCTATTTATTGCAATGCCACCGAAATTTTATTTTATAAATGCAACGAATCTTTCGGAGGAATGTAGTTTCCTGCAGGAACTTGGTAGTCGAGGACCTTTGGCTAGTAGTTGTCGGAAGTCTTTGAAAATTCGTAGATGTTCAAGAAGAGTTTCGAAGAGTTCATTGTTTGAGGAAAGGTTTCGTGACGCAACTCGTTTCACTTTTGCAGTGGTAGTTGTGTGAAAAAAAACGTGTGAACTGCTGTCATGCAAGACTAATGTACTTCTTTTTGCAAAAGTTCGTATCACAGGTGTCTGCGGTGGGTATCGAACGCGTTATTTCTCTTTCCTGTGGTGAAGGCGTTTACAACCACACCAGAGGGTTCTTCGTTTCGTCATTCTCCTAGTCGTGAATCTTTATTGGCACGTGCGGCGCAGTGGTTGGAGGTGTCACTGTGGCACACACACGGAATCGATCTCCGCGCCCATGGCCCACCAAACCTTCTATCCCTAAGGTGTCGGGAAATTGATACCAGACTTGCCTGAGAGGTTAGCAGCACTGACTTGAGACATCTGTAGGCCACCGCGAGTCGTTGTAAAGGCCAGACATGAATTCACTCATCTCCAACGATACTTAATGAAGTCGAATGCATGGCGCATCCCTCAGGGATCGATCAACGCCGAGAGAATATATTCTTTTATCAGCAGAGTCACCCATCAACGGGATTATTCTGGGTAGCATAAATCGACACTGAACACAGTCAAGATGAAGCTGTAGTATAAATCACTTTGATCACTTTTCATATACTTCCTGTTCCTTTTCCTTCCATAAAAAAAGAAAAAATGGAAAGGAGGAAAAAAGGGTAGGTAGTAAATACAAAGTGATTACAATGTACTTTTTCTTCTAGCGAATTCTAGGTCTATGTGCTGTAATTTTTGTAGGATGCCGTCGACAGCGTGATAGAACTTCGCTTCCGCAAATGTATTGCCAAGATTCAAGGCTTTTCAATAAAAGATACCATCTAGCGAAGAAAAGGTGTCGTAACCCTTTTATGAGAGGTGGATAGCACAGTGGTAGTGCTGTCCGTCATCACGAGCATCACGCTAGTTCGATTCCGCATCGAGCCAACGAACCCGGTCATTTCTCCAGGGTCGGAAAATTGGTACCGGACTTGTCTGGGAAAAAATGACTCTCTGCAATCCAATTTGGAACGCTCCATCCTGGCTATCTCAGGACACCAGGGAGAATTGTTCGACCAGCACTCTACGGCATTCAAGATGACATGAAAATCCTCAATCAGCAACCAAGGCCAGAGGTTAAGAGTTGGAAGATCTTCGTGGACAATGGGTACGAGAAACGAATCGAATGTGAGGTGTGCTGGGATCCGCACAGTAGACGTGAAGACGGGTAATATAAAATGAAATTTAGAAAAACCCTTTTATGGTACCAATTTTGGTTTCTGTAATGTTCTAAGCCTCATCTCATTTCAACCTCCTTACTGAATATCTGCTGTGGCTTAGGATCCACCTCTCAACACACGCCATCGTGGGACTTCGTGACGCTGAATTCACTACCACTTGCCCAACTCGTAGGGCACCTGTTTATCAAATCTTTTTAACTTTCTGTACCCTTCCAAATAACGAACAATTGCTGAGAGGCTCCAGTTTTTTAACAGTGAAGTTGCTTTTGATGTGATATATACCTTGTAAAACTTGTGGTTCAAAACCCGTTACTCATTTTGTACAGCAGCAGCATTCAGTAATACGCATTAGGCTACTGATTGGATTCTGCAACGTGTAAACGAAGCCCTCCATCCCTCCGAGGCAGCAGTTTGGTGCTAGACTTGCCTCGGAAGAGTTCTATCCGATCCACAAGGATTGTAGTGTTAAGATTGCGTCCTAACCTATCTATTAATGGATTTCAGGGTGGTCTGTTCAATTGGCGCTCAAGGCTATTCACAAAGAAAACCAAATCTTCAAGTAGATGCCGAAGCCACAGTCAAGTTTGAAGAACATCGTGACCATGGATACGCAAAAACAAAACGAATGGAAGAAGTGCCGAGATTTGCCAAATATTTCATGCCGGGTCACGTAAATAAGTTTTAAAAAAATTGCTTTCCTCCTATGAATCTCTTTCTCGAAAGGGCGCACTGGTCAGAGGCGACTTGCAATACATATGAGATTGATGCCTACGCCCCACGCTCACCAAGCCTTCCATCCCTCCGGGGTCGTCAATTTAGTACCAGACTTGCCTGAGAGAATAACGGCACTGGCTCCATACATCAGTAATTCACCGTAAGTCATTGTAAACGCCAGAGATGCTACAATCACCTCCAACGATGCTTAATGAAGTCGATTTCAGGGCGCATCCCTTAGTGTTTGATCAACGCCAAGAGCTTTATCGTTTTATTCTTTTACCTTTTTCTTCCAAATTGTTTACAGCTCTATCGTCGTTGGCAGTGTGTATCCAAGTATGGAACGGCGATCTGTAGCTGTGCAGTCGTACCGTAGCCGTAGAAGATCACCATAGAATTCCAATGTCATTCTTTCAGCTGTCAAAGAACCGAAGTTCTATAAAAAATAAAATTCTGTACTAATTTTAAATACAAAACCGTTCTATTATGTCAGGAAGAGGCAGTGATCGCGATCACATGGTCCAACTATTTGCCAAAATCCATTGATATGATGTGGTGATTGCTGATGGCAAAAGATCGATAGAACTAGCTGAGAGACACGCAAAAGGAGGGGCCCGCAGGGTGTGGTGGTGAACGCGACACTCCCCGGGAAGGACAAGAGCGCGTTCGTTCCCCACCGCAGACACCTGCGGTCCCGAGTTTTTTAAATATCTCAGGACCGTTGAAGTTATATTCCAGTGATATAATTTTACAACTAACTCAGATTTGAAAAGAATGGGAAAAGAAGCCTTTCGTGATTTGATTTTCTTTCCATAGTGATGCCTTCTTTGTATTCGTTGCAGATCTAAACACCATGGACAGATTCAACCTAGTGTTTAACAGTTAGTTTTAACCGACTCCCTGAGTTGCACAGCGGATTTTGTTCTCATAAACACCCACATTAAGCGTACGACGTCCTCATGTCTTTTTTCCGATCTCCATGAAGAGGTCTGACCACCTAGTCGGTGGTGGTCCCTTTGGGTTGTTAGCATTCTGTCTGACCAACTTACTAACAGTTGCTTTCAACTGGTTGTCGTTAAAATGTATAACGCATATGACCACATGATTTCCGACATCTTGGTATGCACAACAGCACTTCCGGTGTTTGTTTGTCTACTTAGTTCCAGACCCCGGATTCTCGCCCTCACTTCTACTATACTGGATACTGCTGGTACCACTGTCTAGATGATAGTGCATCCGCTAGAACTTTCGTAGCGTTCAGCATTCTGAGGTTCATGAAAAACTTAGAACGAACCGTGAAGTGAAAAGAGTAGTTCACCTATATAGTCTTCCCTTTTCCTCCTCACCACACATCGGTTTTTTGCAAGGTGTCGCTAAGACTCTCATTCCTTCCTGCTCACTTTTAGATATGTCATTCATTCCGCTGAAATCTTGACCTAGATACACATATCCGTAGCACTCGGTAAATTCTATCAAAGAAGCGACTCTATTGTTAAGAAACAAAAAAGCCTGTAGTGACTTCACGATTCTCCCACGGCTGAGCATAGGGCGCTACGCACGGGCGCCTTGTCGCCGAAGTGCACAACTGTCATAACCAAACTACAACGTCCTACCTAAAGTCTATAGTTTTCAGAAAGACTTTGAACGAAAGGGAAAGCTACGTGAAAGAAAGACCTTTACTGCAGAGAGAAGAAAATGTTGAAAAGATGAAAATTCTTCGTGAGCGAAACGATTGCCACAGACAGTGAACTCCATTTTTTCTCATTTGTCAATACTCATTTAGCCTTAATGCTGCAGTTTTTATATTTCACTTCATATCGGAGTTACTCGTTCCATGCCATGATTTACTCTGATTTCATTAGAACTACCTATAAGAAATATAGGAGGCACGTGTAGCGCAGTGGTCAGAGGCTCACTGCAAGACACATGGGATCGATGCGGCGCCCTGAGCACACCAAACCTTCCATCCCTCCGGGGTCGGTAAATTGGTACCAGACTTGTTTAGGAGGATAGCAGCACTGTCTCGATACATCGCGAGGCCACCGCGAGTCATTGTAAAGGCCAGATATGCCCTTAATCACCTTCATCGATGCATAATGAAGTCGAATGCATGGCGAATCCCTCAAGGTTTTATCTTTATCATTCTATTTTTTATTCATTAGAAATCTATGCGTTGCCCCCTCTCTTTTGCAAGTGTTGAGAGCTCTACTTTTCGTACATGATGTCATAAATCGTCTCTTCTTCAAAGTGCTCATTAAAGAAGTCCTTCTAGTTCATCTCACTCAACAAACCATTGAGTATGTAATTATCGGTTGATGGGGAATCGATTGTTGGAGGATCTACGTGATCCTGCTTGTAGTCGACTATATAGATTGTCGTGATAAGGGGCGGGGCCCGGTGGCCTGTGAGTTGAGCGGCATGGCGCCCATTTCATTTGGCTTTCTCAACTTCCCGGACGGTCGAGACATTGGCAATCCGTCAGTTTGTGGGAATGTTCTCCTGTATCCTGGTTTTCATCAGAAATCAGCAACGTCCTAAAGTCTTCGTCCGTGAACTTTCACCTTCCCATCGGATTTTAATTTGTATTGTTCTAACCCCTCCTTACTCGTCTCCTTTGTAAAACCTTCGTTTCAGAGTTTATTTGATACTAAGGTTACCTACAGAGGCACCTCGATATTTGCTCTGTCCGCCTACTGAAACCACGCTCATGGACGATGCAGTAGAGACAACAAAATCCGTCCAAGAATCGCTTGGTATATTCTTTTCTCAGCCATTACTTTCTAAAAATAAACAGAACAATCAATAAGTCAGCTGAAAACATTCTCTTCGGTCTTCGCCTTCTTTTTCGATGTTCTTCCTTTTGCATTTACCTGCAATGGGAAACTGTAGACGGCGAAATAGTTCAGTCAGCGAGTCCGTAGTTTGTCGCTAGCTTGGCAATGTTTAACATAACTAATACTCTATAGCGTGGGACGATTATGGGATTTTAACTTATTATTTACTACCTACGCTTTTTAACTGCAGAGTACATATTGCGAAATATAACTTTAATGATGCTGAGTTATTTGCAAAACTTCGGACCGCATGTGTATGCGGCGGGGTACGGACGCGCTATTGTCCTTTCCGGGGAGTTAAAAAGAGTAGGCAGTAAATAATAGGTTTAAATTGTGACTATAACTGCAGCCTCAGATTAACTGGGTTCGTTGCTGATTTGGGCTCCCAGATCAATCTTGCTGACGGGTGCTGATGGCAAAAGATCGATAGAACTAGCTGAGAGATAGGCGAAACGAAGGCCCCGCATAGTGTGGTGGTGAACGTGTTGCTCCCCGGAAAGGACGATAGCGCGTTCGTTCCCCACCGCAGACACCTGCGGTCCGGAGTTTTGCAAATATCTCAACATCATTAAAATTATGGGATTGTTAGTCGTACCTAAAACATGGTTACAATTTTGATAATAACTGTAAACACTTTGCATTTATATTGTGTATTATAAGAGGACTCAATATTGGTTCCGTTCCATTTTTTCCATTTAGAGTAGTCGTTAGCGGTAATATTTGTCAACGAAATGAGAATACTGCAATATATGACCATTGAAGATAGTGCTTTCATGACATTGTAATGTTTTAAAAAGTAACTTCAGTCATTCATGTAAAGGTTAAGAGCAATGAAATCTGTATATCCCTAAGTACTTACTTGTGTACTTGGATTGTCCGTCCTCACTGCTCGTGCTGACCCCAACATAATTTCTGTTCTCTGCAGATGTGATGGTTAGCCATTGTGCTTCTCTAGAGTCCCCAGGTCAGCCTAACCGAGATCTCAGGTCGTCTTCACCACCGGCAGTCGCCGTCCTTGTAGATCAGAGGGAGATTTACCACCATGCGACTAGTTTAGTACCAAAGCGGTGGTGATTCCTGGTATTGGTTTACTGTTAGATGGGCTTCCTAATGGAAACGCCGAGCTTCTTCTCAAATTGGGAGCCCGTGCTGAGAGAATGAACTCACTGTACAGCACAGCTCGATACCTTGGAACACCTCCTAGCCACGATGAGGGGATAAACCATTGAAAGGCATTGAGGGGTCAGTACTAAGAGGTAATCAGTGCTGCCGAAAGAGTGTTACCGACGTCTAGCAAGTGAATGGCTATAAGAAATGAACAACAGCTATCGAAAAAAGAAAAAGAAAGTAGCTCCAGTATAAGTATTTCAGTTGGGGTTAAGTGACTATGTTTGTATACCTATTTGTTTTAAGTGACAAATTACATATGGAGACGTTTTCCAACTATCAACCAAATAACAGGTAGGAGTAGTGCTGCCCCAGTATACTTCTCCCAGTCGCTGCAATGGGAAACTGTAGACGGCGAAATAGTTCAGTCAGCGAGTCCGTAGTTTGTCGCTAGCTTGGCAATGTTTAACATAACTAATACTCTATAGCGTGGGACGATTATGGGATTTTAACTTATTATTTACTACCTACGCTTTTTAACTGCAGAGTACATATTGCGAAATATAACTTTAATGATGCTGAGTTATTTGCAAAACTTCGGACCGCATGTGTATGCGGCGGGGTACGGACGCGCTATTGTCCTTTCCGGGGAGTTAAAAAGAGTAGGCAGTAAATAATAGGTTTAAATTGTGACTATAACTGCAGCCTCAGATTAACTGGGTTCGTTGCTGATTTGGGCTCCCAGATCAATCTTGCTGACGGGAGACGTTTTCCAACTATCAACCAAATAACAGGTAGGAGTAGTGCTGCCCCAGTATACTTCTCCCAGTCGTTAAATCTCTTAACAGTGTCTGTCACTTGTTCTAAAATGCTTGTAGCATAGAGATCTTTTTGGTCCATTATAGAGACCATTACAGCTCTAGAAACGAGTTTATCAATGCTTTTCAAATAGCTTTTACGGCGACATGACGTCACATGGTTATCACATGGCTATGCGAGTAGGGATGGTGTCAATGAGATAAGGACTTTTCAATACTGCCTGCAGTTATAATAGGATATTAAAGCTGACATCACGAAACTGAAACTGGGATTTCGGTTCAGTTGGCTTAGATTTGACTCATTTTTTTCAATGGATAATTTTGTACATTCTCTGCATGATCCAGAAAATACTTGACTTGCGCGACTTCAGAGATTAGTGGGATGATAAACTACTTTCTACAGCAAGTTGAAACCCAGTAAACTACCTTATACTCTTATTCTGGTCTAATCAGTGACTTGTCCATCGGCTTTTCCATTTTGGGAGGAATTTTAAATGTTTAAATCAATGATGCTATCTACGTGATCAATCTGTTAGGTTCGACTACATTAGAATTTTTCCTGCTACAGTAATAGGGGATAATTCTTGGTGATAAGTAATGGGCTCTTAATATGAAGCTCGTTTCCATAACGCTAAGGCTTACCATTGACGAGTTTTTAAATTATCACCAAAGTTCTTAAAATCGTTGAAAATGACCAGGATCTATCAACCACGCTGGACCTTCTGAAATTATTGCAACTCTTGGTCTGATTTTTATTCTAAATGCTAGGAGGAAATCGTTAGCCTAATGGCTTTGTGTATTGTTGAGCTAGCAATCATAATCTTGGGAATGTGATCCCGTTAAGATATTTTTCCTTTTAAAGTTAGTGACAGAGTGATGTTGGCTAACGACAAGATTGTAGATTTTCTGTTAAAATGCGTCTAAATGCGATATCCTTCTAGGAATAGTATTGTATGGCAAAGGCAATCTAAATAAGGAACCATCGGGTATAGTATTGCTAGTGATTAATTTCAGATTCACCAGAACAACAGGTCATTGGTACTGAAGTGGCAGGAACATTGAGTGGAAGCGTCCTTCTGGATAGATCTGACCTCGAACAAAATCGGGATTCAATCTTTGGTGGAGGAGTAGAAGAGAGTGGTGATCATGCAGTAGGACCCGATTTTGAGTGTGGTGGAATCGAAGTGGTATGGCTAGCGAATGATGAACTCGATAACGTATTAACGGATAGAGAGAGGTTCGATTTCTTCCTGATACCAAGCTTCTGCACATTAAGTCGCTTAAGAAAAGGATTAGAATCCTTTCATAACGTTGGTTAGAGAACTATTACAAACTTAGTTAAGTATTTTATACAACTGACTATCACCTGTCTCACCTGTAGTCCCGTTCATCGTCGAGTGACTCGAGCGGGCGTCAGTAAATCCTCCATTTTTCCCTGTCGCGTGCAAGAGTAGCCCAGTAGGTTCTGCTCGCTCTAGGGACTCGTCGAGCATCATATCTTTCTTCTAGGCTTTTCGTGAAGAACTCTGACCATCGGATCGGTCCAGTCACTAACGGCTCTTGTCCATCGGTTGTCATTCATACGCATTACTTGTCCTGCCCACCTTATCTCTTGGCGTACACAGCGGCATCTTTGAATTTCGATCGTTGAGGCAGGTTGGAGCTTCGGATTCCATCCCTAAATTGTGTGGAACGGGATCCTCCTAGCATCGTTCTTTCGACTGCGCGTTCGATAACGCTGAGTGATCTTTCATGCTGCTGCAGTGACCAGGTCTCTGACGCATACGTTCTTCACTACATCCTCGATGCTCTTGAAAGCTCCCCAAGCCACTCGTTTCCTTCTGCTCAGCTTTGGAGCCAAGTCGTTCATCATATTGATTTCCCGACCTAGATAAACATAACTGGAGCATTCGGAGGTATTCGTTCCGTTGAGCGTGAATGGGGCAAACGAAACCAATCCGTTCTTCATGAACATCGTTTTTGTGAGATTTAGTCGAAGACCACTCTTTCCACACGCTTTATCAAAGTCCGCAAGCATACGTTCTGCTTGGCTAATGTCTGGTGTTATAAGGACGATCTCATCAGCAAAGCGAAGGTGATGTAACTGCGGGCCATCGAATGGGTGGCCTCGTCTCGGCCAGGCCGATGACGTCGTACCTTGTCCTTCTTGCTTGCATGAGGAAGTCTTCTATTGGGGACTAGGATGCAATTGTGCGTACGTTGTAGGTACAGATCGTTACCATACTTCTTGATCCAGGCAGCTTCCATTGGCCCTGAGATTTTAGCAGCCTCTCCGTACTCGTCCTACCCAACGCTGCGAAATTGGGGGCTCTTTCGTGGTCGGGGGAATGAGGCCCGTTTTCTTTTACTGTGTTTAGCATTTTTGATACCCACGTATGGCTTGCTGGGCTCTGAACGTGGGGGGCTGGTTATACTCACGGGTAGCTTGCCAGGCTCTCCCAGAGTGGACATGGAGCTTATTTGTTGGAGGCGACTCCTAACCGCTTCCTATATACCTCCCTGTCACTTGATTGCAGGCTTTTGGCTAAATTGACTCGTAGAATCCAATCCGCATAAAGTGAGAAGGCACTCACACACGCATGCATAAATACGCCTAGCAAATACAGAAGGTATGTGCCAAATCGGCGCAGCAGAAACAGGGAGTCCATCCCCTGGATCCACCTGCGTCTCAGTTAAGCAAAGGTCGCTTTCGGTCCGCGATTAACCCCCTATCCGCCACCTGGGGACGCGCCACGTAGCCTCGCGACCAACCGGCTCGAGATCCCTCATGTGAGAGAGATCCGTGGCAACTGACTATACAGGTTAAAATACGGTATATTTCGGGCTGGTATCGCATGCTCCATCATACTTTGTGAAAATCACAAAATTAGATTTATAGAGCTTTTCTGGAAGCAATTTCTAAATATGCACAACGCTATATTACAAAGATAATGATTTTTACAACCAGCCGCGAAGTAAATAAGTCAAAGAGCTGGGCAAAAGGTTTTACCACTTTGATACAGAGAGTGAGGTGAAAGTAGGAATATATGTGTGTATTTTTCCTTGTACTAAAGAACTTTTGTATATCCAACTGTAATCGCGAATATTTGAGGCTTAATACATACTTTGAGCAAGACCTTCTGGACAGGAATTTTGAAGTCCTACCTAGCTTATATGACCTTGCCATGGGGTCAAACCCTTGCTGTACATCCCATTTTGAATCATTAACCACGATAAATCAATACTTATGTTAAACGTTGGGTTGTTTTTCTGACATGGCATAGCGTTACAAATTTGTTTCTGAAATTCGTGGATTTACTAGTTATGTGCGATTTCTAATGGTTGAAGTTATTGTTGCATACGAGAACCATAGTAGAACTTATAAAACTTGTGCAGAAATCTATAAGGGTTTTTTCGGAGATCCTGGTGATATGTGGCGTTGTTCTCAGCTGTCCAGTAATTTCAGTGAACTGCTTTATCCAACAGACGACGTGGGCACAAATGAAATGGCAACAGTCGTTGATTCAAGTTGGTTCATTGTTGCATTAAGATAGTGCTTGTTTTACAAAGTAGTTTTTATTCGTAGGAGTTAAGCCTCGGAGAGAGTGATACCGGGTTCGATCCCCATCGTAGAAACCGGGGCTCCTGACTTTTCCAAATATTTCAGCATCATTGTGGTTATCTTTCACATCATATCCTACAACGAAAAAAGAATAGGCAGCAAATGGAAACTGACTACAGAGTAGTTTTTGTCTAAAATCCTTAGACATCTTCATTTCTAGCACATAATGACAGCATTAACCTCTGTTTGATTTCTATGTGATTACAATTACAGCAATCTGCCACGCTGACAGTCGTAACCCTACTAATCACACGGCTTCCAGTAACGGAGCACTGTTAGAACAGAGTTCTTCAGCTCTTCCACGAACAACTTCCAAAGAGCAACGTTAGCTATTTTACTTGTTATTAACTTGTTAATTTCTCTCCTTATCGCAGCGTATTTAGATGAAAGAGTTCTACAAAAATTAGTTGTAAAGTGAATATTTGTAGATTGTGAGCAAAGGTCTTTTCAGACCATTGTCCCTTATCAATTTCAAGTTTTGCTCACCTTTATCACCATGTAATATTCCTGTCTAGCCTCTATACTTCGCAGGTCAACCTACGCAACTGGATTCCACAAATGAATGTGATATAGCTCATGTCGTACATTCTGAGCCAGACTTTTTTGCAGGAATCGACGACGAAACCGTTAATGAGCAGCAGTATGTGTACGTTGTGGTGTAATTCATTTTTTATCTCCATTCGTTTTTTATTTGATTCACTAGACATTGCAGGCTTCTATATAGTTTGGCGTTGTCTTTATATATATATATATATTTATTTATTTATATTTCTTCGTTTACTTATTTAGGAAATCATGTGGTTTGTGGACACAGGACGTCCAAAAAGTGGACACAGTAGCTTCATCTGGAGCTGCTTTTGGTGTTGATCCACTGGACCTAGCCGAGCCATTGCAACCAAATTCTCTTCACTTGAAAGATCAACTTAATAGTTAGTAGTATTTTGAATCTAGTTTTCTTCAGTTTGTAAGAAATTGACTATAGTGGAGCAACCTTATAACGTGGTAAGTTTTTCACTTGCACTTAATCTAAGAAAATTCGTTAAACTGAAACTTTTTCTTTAGGTGTCAATTCAATGCAACGTAATTGTGTTGTTTAGACGAACGCCAATTGTCCTTCGGTGATGGAAAGCCTGTGTTGAGAAGTAGTCCTGTTGAAAATGTGCTGCCCAGAAATAATTCCCATTTGGGATTGTCCAGAGTCATTCCGAGTGAAATTGTGACAACGAATACGGAATGTTCACCTCAGCCAGAACAGCAAGGACATAGCTATGCAAAAACATTTAACCCTTGCTGGACATACGCTCTAGCGCCGAACCATCAGTTGTCGCAGAACTCGCTCCCAGCGTTTATGAATCGTGGGCTACCAATTAGCCAACAATCCGGTTTTCCCCAGAACCTCGACATAAATTCAAATGTTTTGTCTTGTCATATGGGTGAGTATCGTTTTGTCCATAAGCATTGCTTGTGTTCAGGAAGTTGTTCTTTTCAAGGTCAACTTCATCGACCGAAAGAGTGTTCTACTCAACTAAATGTTAGTTCGGCGCTTGAGCCGATAAGGTTTGCTTTTATTTTTTAGTTTTTTCAAAATCTGTTGACCCGAGGCTATTTCTTTTGGATTGCTAAATGGCTCAAAGTAAAGAGTCATGTACAGTAGTTTGGGAACAGTTGTGTGATAGAATCATCAACATTTCTGCGATGTTCGAGCAGTTTTAGTTATGAACTGATTGTGAGGACGGATGTTTTCAGTTCTTACATTTACATCAACAACACTTACTAACAGTCATTATTAATTTTAAGCCAGTAACTATTGGTAACTCGACTTCTTAATTGCAGAACTTTTAGAAACAATGCCGAGGCAGTAGTTAAAGCTTCGCATCTTCCTTTGCAACAGTCCATGTGCGTATACACATCGTTTCTTGAACCAATTCCGAACCATTCAGCTTTTAATCAACAAGTGGTTGGTAGTTCTGTACCTCAAAATTCTACAACTGCGAATAGTAAGAATAAGGTCAGTTATTTTTCGTTAATCTAGTCATTGAAGTAGGTGTATATCTGTCTAAACTTCAAGGGCTTTAACTGGGAAAGCGCTGAAGTTACTCTTCCGAATGGAAGTGGGACTGCATCTGTAATACGTTCTGTTTTGAGCTAATTAAGTCATACTTATGGTAATAATGATTTGAAGGTTTAATGAAGTTTTGGCTTCCGTCATTTCTTTCTTCGGGTCTGTATTGCACTTATCATATTTAGCATTCGTTCGTTGACAGAAGGGTGACTAGCTTTTTTTTCTATTACTATGATCCAAGAGCTAGTGAATGTTCAATTAGATAGTTTCTTACAAGAGTTTCTGGTGACTACACTAAGGATGCTGAAGAAAGTGTTTACATCTTCTCAACTAACAGTATTTGCCGGCAGACCGTATTATTCAATTGTTGAAGTTTTTGAATGAAAATGGTATTAAATTGAGTCTACGTTCTGATAGGTCTACCAGTGAGATATTCCTTTGAATATTGTCCGTGATGATTACCAGTCAGTCAAAATCACATACCACCTGCAATGATTCTGTAATTGTTTAACAGTGTCGAGCTACTTAGGATACATAGCATTATGAATGGTTTTGGACCGAAACCTTGCATAATTGAACTTTATCCGTGAATAGTGGTGGCAATAAGGTTTCTACTTCGTTAATTGGAGAAACCTCCCAACGCCTTACCACCTCATCGTGGCTGGGTGGTGTTCCGCGGGGATTCATCACCTGGCAAGGTCTCCCTTGCTGAGAAGGAGTCCGGCATTTCCATCAGAAAGCCTAGCCAAGAGTAAACCAATGCGAGGATCCACCACCGTTCTGGCGTGAAAGTCGCATGGTGGCAAATCTCCCTCTGATCCACAAGGGCTACGATTGCCCGTAGTGGTGAAGACCTGTGACAGATTTTGCCCAGACTGACATCGAGATTCCAGAGAACCACAGTGGTTTAACCAGCGAATTTCCGAGAAATGAAAATTATGCTGGGGCTCGCACAACAAGGGAGAACGATATTTGCAAAACTCCAGTGCGCAGGTTTCTGTGGAGGGAATCGGACGCACTACTACCCTTTCTGTGGGCGAACGTGTTCACACCCACTACCATGCGAGTTTTTGTTTCGCCGTTCTTCCTCTATTCATCTTCTTTTTCCTTATTTTCTACTTCTATCATTCCTAGAAGTAGAACTTCGATAGTAATAGTCAAATGAATTTCAAGTTGTGCTTAACTTTTGATGTGCCCATTACGACGCTCGAAGCTCCACGAACATGAAGAACTTTAGTGATCCGAATTTCCTCCCCATAGATTATCCAAGCGAACAGTTACACTTTTTGCCGTTCGGGTGATTACTTTGTTTATGTCGTTCCCTTTTCTGTTTTTAAGGCCGTCTAGTTCCCGTTCTTTTTTTCCTCTTTTCTTACTTCTGTAGAAACAACAATCATATACTCATCGTTCTGTTTAGAAGGCGAAAAAAGCAAAATCCGGCCACTACTACATGATTGTTTGTCAAATATAATGTTTATCAATTATCCACGATAGCAGACTTGTCTGGGAGGATAGCAGCACTTGTCGATACATCGACAGGCTACCATGAGTCATAAAGGCCAGATATGAATTCAATCACCTCCAACGATACTTAATGAATTCGAATTCATGGCGCATCCCTCAGGGATTGATCAACGCCGAGAGCTTTATCTTTGATCCTTTAATTATACACGTATTATCAAGTGGTTATCCAAAGATTTTGTGAGAGCAGTGTCTGTTTTGTGCTCCACAAAGCTGGGAGGTTTTTATTGCTGCATGCTAGTTGTCTGTTATTAAGTAAATGGTTTCTTTTCTTCAGCTCGCTTCCTATATCTTATGCTTGATTCTTTCCTTTTGGAATATTTTTCAAAGCTTTTATTTAATTTAGAAAGCTGGTAGATAAGTAATTTTTCTTTTTTAATGCCATTTTTTGCATCTTGTATCTTCTTTATTAGGCCTTACTTTCTTTCTATTATTTCGTGCCTTTATACTCTTGAGCAGAATTCAGGATTTAACAAACTGAAAAGTGAAGCCCTTTTCCCATTCAGTTCTTAGTCGATTCTGTGGAAAGCTCTTCGCCCTTTAATAGTTCGACTGCATTGTCTCAATCTATTTGATATTTATCTGTGAAGATATGGTTTATTTCGGTTTTTTAAAAAGTTTTGGTGTAGTTGAAGACCTTACATCTTGTTCTTTACGTCTGTCTGGGCTCTGGGATTGTTTTGGTAGTTTTTTAATTACACGTATAACAACGCGTGCTTTGTTCACGTTTTTGCTAATAATGCTAACACCGTAGTTTACACCCCTATGTTTTCTAATGTTCTTTCTCTTCATGTTAATAGAATATGGTAACGAATTTCACAGCGTGGTGGTCGCGGTAGAAAAATAAAAGCACAGAATTGTCGGCGTTGATCAATCCCTGTGGGATGCGTCGTGCATTCAAGTTGATTAATGATAGTTGGTGGTGATTGGATGCGTGTCTGGCTTTTACAATGACTCCCGGTGGCCTACCAATGTATCGAGTTAGTGCTGGCATCCTCTCAAACGGGTCTGGTACCAATTTGTTGGCCTCGGTGAGCCTGGGACGGTGGGATCAAGCCCATGTCAATTACAATGCGCCTCTGACTACTGCGCTACACGCGTAGCGGTGATAGAGATACCGAACAGTATTGGACGCAAAAGTGGCGGTTCGAATATGTGCCATGCAACAACTTTCAAGTGTCGGGAAGTAAAGAGCTTATTTACGAAAACTCCCGCAATCTAAAAGATCGGCAAAAATATGTGATGAATGCCTGCAAGAGCCCTAGTGCCGCTACTCCAGGATTCCAGGAGGAGTCCACTCCGCTCGTACTCAGAGACATTTGTAAACTCAAACATCGGGCGGTTCGAATATGTGCCATGCAACAACTTTCAAGTGTCGGGAAGTAAAGAGCTTATTTACGAAAACTCCCGCAATCTAAAAGATCGGCAAAAATATGTGATGAATGCCTGCAAGAGCCCTAGTGCCGCTACTCCAGGATTCCAGGAGTCCACTCCGCTCGTACTCAGAGACATTTGTTAACTCAAACATCTAGAATGTGAGTGAGGATCGAGTAAAATAAGTGCTGGGATTCCCATAGTGTTTGATGTCTGGTTATGTGAAACAGACAAATAAAATGATAGCTATTTCTAAGTTTAGCCTGTTAGCCATCTTACTCTGGAAAGCTTTGACCCTTCTGTTATTACATTTTGATGCTTGCCCCTCACATCATTCCATTGTTCTCTGGCTCACCCAAACACTCCACTTCGAACGTGATTTCATGCCAGTTTTTCGGAGATTAGAGTTCTTCGTAGTTGCATTTAGGGTTTCATTATTCGCTTTTCTGGTTTGTTCAGAAGAATGTGGCTGTTTTGACATGATATCCTTAGCAACTTTATAGCCATTCACGCTTTGATCTTCGTAAGGAGTTACCAAATCTTTAGGATGTGCGTCGTAAACCGATTCAAATACCTGTTTTATGGGTCCTACAAGCATTCATATCGAATCGTTGAAGCTAATATAACACTCTAAGCGAATGACACATGTAGGTGTCGTAAGGTTTTCGGGGGAGTGGTCGGTAGGTCATTCTCTTTCTGATAGTTTATTTTGGAGCACAGAAGTTTTTTCCCATGCTTCTTATAATCAAACAATATCTTAAAAAACTCAGATGGTTTGGCATGCGTCGCCCATGGAGGATACTTCTTAATAATCTCCAACTAATTCCTCATTTTTCGGCAAAAGACAATTGCTTTTGAGGAAAGTGTGTGACTAAAGAGTGTAACCTCTGTCTCGAAGAACTGGGAACGCATGTGGTCTGCAGCATCATTTTTGAGAAGCAGTTCATTTTTTCTTAATTTTCAATCGTTATGATGAGTCTGGAAAAGTCAAGAATAACTCCTCGTGTTTACTATGATGAGATTTGGGTCGCACTGGTTGGTCTAACGCCAGTTGTGGTCACATTGAGCGTAGCGAAAAATTGGGCGTTGTCACGAGGGTGATAACAGCTGAACCTCACCGTGTCACCTATACGCCCAATTTAACTTGAGACAGAATCCTTTACATGGCTGCCAAATAGCCAACATGACTACTGCGCCACGATTACTTACGAGCTAGGTCCTTATTTCTTGTGTCAATAGTAAATGATGAAAAAGCGATCGTACTAAATTCATCTGGAAATTTGTGTCCTCTCTATTGCAGTACAAAGTCATTTCATCACTACTGCTGTCCTAACATTGTTAAGGGTATAAGTAGTGCTTCTTTAGTAAGATTTTTTCATTTGCTAGTAAACACTTTCTTTTATATAACCCGACACCACATTTATGCGGATCCAAATACATCTTCTATTCACTTCATTCTCTATCACCTATCACTCATAAAAACTTTCACATTTGCAAGTGGATTCGGTTGTTGGTTGTAGATTTTAGCCTTCTGTAAGAACGTCACTGAATACCCGAGTAGTCTCACCTATGAATCTAGAGGTAGCTGCGCTAGGGCATTCTTAGGTCTTCACCATAGGTTGTCACCAGCCTTTATGAGCTGAGTGGAAGCTCCCAGGCAACCTCTCGGCCATGGAGAGACGGGAGGCTTTGTCGTCTCAACTGCAAGGTATACCAAGGCATTGCTGTTATGATAGCGAACAAAACATCTACCGTTTCGCTATCTTTGCCCGAACAGAACGTAGATAACGTGTATGTGTAGTTTTTTTTTCGGAAGAATCAATACAAATCGTCTTGAGATAAAGTTTGAGAGTAAAGATTCGATACAAATCTTCATATTTTAGCAAAGAAAGGTCTCGTGAGCGATACGAGTATTCCTTTCTTTTTATTCCATTATTCTTATAACAGACTATGCAAACACAACATATCATTGATAAGTGAAAGGTTCGTTTTAGACTCATCCGGACAACAACGACGTTGCAGTACTGTTGCAACAAAAACCTTCATATAGCTCGGCAACTGACAAAGGAAGACGAGATCAAAGGACGTCTGGTTTCCAAGTGCCATTTATTCCCACACGTTCTCAGGTAAGAAAGTCGGATTTGGTGGAAGATTAAAGTGATTGTGTAAGTTGGACTTACCTTTGTGATTGTTTGTGATTTATTTATGTGGTATAATTTTCTTCGCTAAAAAGTTGCCGAGTTTTATCCATTTGGTTCTTTTCAAAAAGAAAGGCCGCATTATGCAGACTAGATTTTAAGGCGGATTCTCTACGTAAAGGACCTTGTAAAACATCAGCTTCTATGCCTTCGGCAACGACGGTTCAGGTAAATTTTCATTTTATCATGTTGGACGGCAAGCATACGTTCCGCTTGGCTAATGTTTGGTGTTATAAGACCGATGTCATCAGGAAAGCGAAGGTAATGTAATTGGCGACCATCGTTCTCACTCCCATGTAACTCCAATCTTCGGATGTCGTTCTCGACGGTGGCGGCAAATAATTTCGGCAGCGAGTTGGTATCGCCTTGCCTAATCTCGCTTCTGACGTCGGTATTAATATCGTTATAGATCGGTGATATTTTGGTTGTGAAATCTTCGTACAAATCACGAAGAATCTTTATATACTGAGTAGGGACTCCTTAACTATCAAGGACTTGCATACCGCTTCTCTTTCAGTTGAGTCAAAGCCCTTCTTTAAATCGGTGAAAGTGAGACACAGCGGTCTTTTGCACTCTCGCAATACTTCAATGAGTTTTGTTATTGTGTGGATGTGGTCCATCGCACTAAATCCTTTTCGAAACCCTGCTTGCTCACTTAGCTGTTCTTCGTCCAGTGCTCTGTAAATCCTGTTTAGAGTAAGGAGATTGGGCGACAGTTGACATCGTGGAGTTCACCATTGTTAAAGAAAAGCACGGTCTTGCTGGTTTTCCTCTAAGAATCACTTTGCATTCGGACCTGTGAAAAGTTGTGCCAGTGTGTTTGTGGGGACTGGCTGAAGGTTCGCCAGGTGTTCAGATCTTATCCTGTCAGGACGTCAAGTCGCATGCATAAAATTACGTACAACGAACATGGGAATTGTATAATAACCAAGGCCTTCATTATATCAGTGGTATGGAAAATGTGCAGAAAGAATGAAAGGTGAGGACTGTTCCCTACTCCGTCGGGAACAGTCTTCATAGGTATCGTGGTGGTATTTGTTTATCTTGTGTGCGCGTGTGTATGTGTAGTTATGAGAATGGCAGTAAAAACATGTTTTTCATAATTTGGGATCCGCAAGATGAAGACGGTGATGTTATTGTCCCTCTCACTTCTCAAGCATCGTTGTCGCGTTGTCCACCTTCGACTTGTGAGTTGCTTGTCAAGTGTTTATTCTGTTTCTGTAGCAATTCTGTTGTTTCTTTTTACATATGAACACTACAATTGTGGCACTTTTTGGATAAATGTACATTTTATTCATAAAAATTTTCTGACAATTAGATCCCTGTTCAGAGGCAGGTGGTGTTTAACGTGAATTGCAGAAGACTACCTGTGGTTGTTGTTCTACCTGCTCTACATTGTACTTTTTTTTAATGAAGAGGTTTCTAGCTCAGGAAGTCAGTGGCCTATCATTATCACCAGTAATTGTGCCGTCTGTTTTACAGTCATCTGACGAAATAATTGTTTTTAAAACGCTAGAACGAATAGAAGATGCTCTGTTAAAGCATTCTTACTATCCTAGGTAAGCCTTAGGATCTGTTTTCATATTAAGTTTGAAATGTAACTCTTTGCATCAGATCTTAAGACGAATGTACCAAACAGTTTTTGAAATTAATTTCCAGGAAGGTATCACAAACCACTGACGTATTTCTGCAGAACAATATGAAGAAGTTGGAAAGTTAGTTCGGCTACGAATTTTTATTTCATTGGACATCGAATTGTGTGTCTAGTTAAAATACGTACTTACTTACTTACTTGGACAGGCCGTCCTCATTGGTTGAGGAGGCCTCAGCATATTCTCCATTTTCGGAGCTTTGCTGGTTTAATCATTGTGTCTCGCTGGAGCCCCGAGCTCAGTCTGGCCAAAGTCTGCTCCGGGTCGTCACCACCACAGGTAGTCGCTGCACTTGTTGGTCAGAAGAAGATTTGCCATAATGCGACTAGTTTGATACCAGGCCGGTGGTGAATCCTGGTATTGGTTTACTCTTAGCTGGGCTTCCCGATGGGAACGCCGTGCTCTTCAGCCTGGGAGACCTTGAAAAAGGATGAATTCCACCTGCTGTGCATCGCAGCTTAACACCCAGGAACGGTTCCAGCCACGATGAGGCTGTAAACTGTTGGGAGCCTAGTTAAAATGAGAGAGATAATCGTCATCTATGCTTTACTCTTGTGAAATATGATGAGTTTTGAAGCTAAAGAATGTTGTTCTATGTTTTAGTGACCAAAACGTTATCCTCTAAAGTTGCACTGAATTCTCCTCACCCTCAGGCTAAGTATTTAAATGACACCGTAGGTTATTTAGATATTTTAGTGAAGTGGTAACACTTCTGTGTAACTTTAGAGTTTTCATTCGGAATTGTTTTCTTTAAGGTGCCAAAAAATGATAAGATACCAGGAATTCTTCCTTATGTCTCAAAGATGAGGTATCCTAACATGATGGATGTCAATTTTCGACGACGACCTGGGAACAAAACAGTGAGTTCAAGTTGGTAACATAGTATGTTAAACGGAAATAAGCAAAAAGAAAATTATGTTCGAATTTCCCCATTCGTTTCAGCCTTATCGGCCTCGTCACCTTTGCTTTCAAACACGGGAAGTTCTTGGAAGAGTATGCACTTATTTTCGAGAATTTGCGAAGAGATTTTCCGCGTAGGTTCTGTTCCGTCTTAAGCTCATTGATAAATCGGTGCGAATGTTCCTGAAATTAACCGAACCAGCTTGTAATCTTTAATGTGTTGCGTAATTCTGGTCGAAAACTCCTATTTCTGCGACAGTCTTGGCAATAACATCACTGGCACTCCATTCGAAAATCCGGATCGAATGGCGTCTCATGCCACAGGCTTCACTATACCTACCATCCGAAGATGTGGAGAGCGCATGGAAGCTGTGCCTTTATGCACCTATCGCCCTGGATCGGTACCAACAGTAAGCAAGTCTCTTTTCTCTCTTCTCCTTAAAGGTTTTAGTTGACAAATCTAGATTTACTAAACGCTTTCTTATTTTTGTTGATATACGAAGTTCTTTTACAGGACGAAGAGCTCTCTAACTTGTCGGTAACATTTTCGGACGAGCCATGGTTTGCCAATTCAAAGGGTCGAGCTCGACCAATGCCAACAATACGAAGAAGACCTAGAAAACGATCACTACTGTCTTTAGTTAGCACATCTGAAGCCGAGGTTAGTGAGCTTGTATCACGATTTACTACTGTAAAAGACTCGAAAAGAAGGTTAATGTTATAATGTCTTATAGTTTAGTCTTACAGTTCATCATGAGATAGTTGTATAGAAAGGTTTCTTCCTATAGTTTACTATTTGACCAGTAACGTGCCGTTGTTTTTTTTTTTCTCATCTAAGTTAGTTCGCTATTCTTTTCTTCTTTGCTCGCATCCCATATTTCAACTATCCTCAGCTGATATCACACTGTTGATCTTTTATTTGCTGCCTATCATTTTTCTCATGGTAAGGTATTATGTAAAATTCAAGCACAATGCTAGTGAGATATTAGCAAAACTCTGAACTCCTGATGGGTTTCGAACCTTCGACTACCCTTTCCTGGGGCCCCGCAAATACATGTGCTCCCGGAAAGAGCTGACCTGAAGTACCGAGTATTGCTCATATGTTTGTTGTCTCACTGTTTTCAGCTGTTTTAGGTAGATGTGAGTTTGTAAGTGCTCGTAATCTTTTTTCAGGCTACTTGCTTCATAATGTTATATTTTGCATGGGAATTCATGATCTGTGAAGATTTTATGTGATAACATAGCTGATATTTGCTTACCTGCAGAGATTTGTTAAGAAAAGCGCTTCATCTATAATTTGTGGGAACAGAACAATGTAAAGTTGGAGACAAATCTATTGATACAGGAAGGAGCTACATATATATGTCCACTTTTTTGTTCTTGAGATATAGTAAGGACCTCGAACACCAATCTGCATAATACTTCAGGACCCTGGTGACGAGAAAATTGTTGACGATAACGTTGATCTGGAAGAGCTTGAAGAAAATGAGGATGGCATTCCCATGCGGCGAAGATCGCAGAGAATTCGGAATCAGCGAAGGGCTAAACTACTTATACGTCTAAAAGGAAAGAATCACGAGCGGAAATCAGGCAGTCTCTTGAAGAGTGGTAGAAAATTTCTAAAAGTAATTTAAAAAATAACAGGTTAATGTTTGCTTTGAGATAACGGAAAGAAAGGAAATGTTGGTGAAGAAGGCACAAATTTGGATAAAGGAAATGTCGGCGAAGAAGTCACAAATTTGGATACGACTAACTGTGGAGACTGGATGAAACAACCCAGCCGTTGTACTATGGTAACTCAACTTCCCACGAAGTCAGGAATAAGAAAAAGGCGTTGTAGAACAGCCTCTTTGAAGGTATGCCATTCGGTGAGTAACAGTTATGGATCAGATATGAAACAAGGTACTGTCTTCAAAAATACTCAAAAGAGCTTGCAGGACTTTTACTTTAGGAGAGGTTTGCAAGTTTTTTATTTCAGGATGCCGACGGCGACAGGAAGAATCGTCATGAACCTACGACTAAACGTTCAAGAAGCGCAACCAAAATTCCTATTTCTACCGCTACGAGCGATAGAGAAATAGGCTCGGTCACTCAAATTCCGATGCGCACTGAGGGTACACCAATATCAATCGTCGAGCGCACGGATCGAACCGCAGGTGTAGGTTTGGATGTGACACCAGTCGAAAATCAGTCTTCTGCAGCTGTTGTTACGTCTTAGATGTTTTATTTCATTGTTTCTATTGTATAGTTATTACTGTTCAAACCTATTGAAATTTCATTCTTGGCAGTAGCAGCTGGTGAACTCTGCTACATTCGTTAGGAAGTTGTTCATAAATGCGTTCGACGCGCACAGAGCACGAAGTGCTGTTGTTAAATGGTGGGGGTTGTGGTCCATGTTGTTTGGTCAGGATCATATTCTGTTTTGAAAATTATGGTCGTATTGGGTTAAGATTTCTCTTAAAATGAAAGCAGTTGTCTGCCTGATCAGTTGTTGTTATGGACTGAATTACACTTACGTCATTTATTTGTGCTTCTTTTTTTAGTTTTTGAGTTCTTCACTCATGTAGTATTCTGAAGAAAATCATTACTTGATGAATTAATAACCAAAATCAGTAGAAGCAGAGCAGAGTTTAAAAATCACCTACCTATAAGAGATCTTTCGCCTGGTACTCTTTTGCTAGTATTATTTTGTTCTTAAGCATTTTTCTTATATATAAATCCCTTCATGATGCACCAGATGTTCGGACGTTTTAATAAAACAACTAAAGTACGCTCTTAGCGCTGTATAATATTTCGTTACTCGCTCGAGCCTGGTTTCTTCCCAACTCACTGAACTATTTACTGTCACTGTGTTGTCAGGGATTGAGCTGTTTGCTCTCCTATTTGAAAAGTGAGACGTTCTCAAATTATTTCAAAATGAGCTAATGGACTAGTACCGGCCAGGAGGATATTACGATGAACATGTATTAGAAATCCATCATTCTGGGCGTCAATTTTCGTTGTTTAGTTTACATAAAGCAAGCACATTAACACTTTCACCAACAACCTGATTCCTGATTTACGGACGGGCATTGTGGCTGGCATGACCTCTGTGGAAGGCGTGGTGTTCCTTTCGGTGGTTTATACTGGCGCTTTCCGTTACAGTACAATCAATCGATAAATCATACAGTGCAATGTGGCGGGCACTGAACCGGATATACACTCTATTTCGGCACCTGGAACTGTAGCGAAGATCTTTTCTCGAGCGAGTTCACTGACTGATATTTACTGAATTTATAATTACCACACTAAATTTGGCCGGCAATGGACTCAACATAAGATGTAAAACAGTTTCAAATCTGAATGTGGTATGCTCGTATTGTAGACCAGAGTGAAACGTACTAAATACTTGAGTACATGGGTTGACCGTCTCCACTGATTGTGCGGGTCCCAGCAAAATTTCCACTTTCCGGAGATTTAGTGGTTTAACAATTGCTGTTCCCTGAAGTTCCGAGGTCAACTTAGCGGAAGCCTTCCCTCACCTTCCTCAGTCGTCATCACCCCAGGCAATCGTCGCCCTTGTGCCTCAGTGGGAGATTTTACACCATGCGACTAATTAGGACGATAGGAATTTCTGGTATTTTATTGAAGTGGCTTTTTATTTGCTATCTTTTCTTCTTTCATGGCAAGGTATGATGTGGAATATAACCATAACAATGCTGAAATATCTCAAAACTCCGGACGGCTGGTGTGTGCGGTGAGGATCGAACACGATATCATCCTTTCCGGAAGCTGACGTGTTCACTACTACGCCATGAAAGTCTTTCGTTTCGCTTTTCTCTCAGCCATATTCTAACGTATGAAGGCTATCAGCAATCACCCGTCAGTGAATCACCTGGTATTTCACTTTATTTTTTTTTTTTAAACAGAGCCTCTTTTACATCTCGTGCGCATATTACAGCATGTGATCCGTGAACTGGTATCCATAATCCACCATGGTCTTCCAACTTGTTACGCGTGGCTTTGCCTGATTCTTGAAGATGTTTATTTCATCTTGAATGTCGTAGTTGGTTTTTTCCCGGATAAATCCGGTACCAACTCCCCTATCCAGGAGAGATGAGAAGCTTGGTTAGCCCACAGCGGGATCGAACCAGAATCGTGCCCTTGATGAGCGGTATGACTATCACCGTGGCTGTCAGCTCCTTGAATTTTGATATTGGTTTGCTTTTAGCTGGGCTTCCGTGTAGAAACATCGGACTCCTTCTCGTTGAGAGGACATGCAATAAATAGTTGCATACCATTCATACTCATAGAGAAATAGAAAAAGTCCCTTCTAAAAATTGGTCGGTCACGTTTTTATTCTCTCAATTCTTCCGGTTATGGAAACATTATCGTTTATTGTTGAAAAACTAGCAGATCCGTAACGACATGAAATTAGGTGTCGTCTTATGTAGTACTGAAGTAAAGTAGGCTGCCATTCCAAATCTGCTACATTTGCTTCAAATATCGAATCCTGAAAAGTTATATGACAAACTTAAGGGAAGGGGCGGGTGTAGCGCGGTGGTCAGAGGCGCCATGCAGTACATTTTGGATCAATCCCGCGCCTCAGGCTTAACAAGCCTTCCATCCTCCGGTGTCGGCAAGTTGGTACCAAACTCGTCTGGAAGAATGGCTGCATTGGCTCGATACATCGGTAGACAATGCCGAATCACTGTAGAAGCCCCAGATATGTAATTCAATCACCTCTAATGATGAAGTCGGATGCATGGCGCATCCCTCAGAGCTTGATCGAAATCGAAAGCTTTATGCTCTACCTATTTTTTTAAAGTGTCATTCCACTTGGCCAAGATGATTGCACTCCGACGCTCAGACAGAACAATAACAGCATCCAGAAAGGCAATAGAGAAAATCATCCACGACTACTACTCAGATCTCTTCGATAGCCACGTCCATCTCCCGTCTTATAAAATAGAAGAGGATGGATATGCTGTTCCACCGGTTTTCCCTTCCGAAATCCGACATGCCATTTGGTCGGTGAAAAATCGAACAGCACCAGGCTCGGACAGGATAAGATCAGAACATCTGAAGAATCTTCCGCCAGTCCTCGTAAGCACACTGGCTCGACTCTTCACACGTTACCTGTCTGAATGCAAGGTTCCTATTCAGTGGAAGACCAGCAAAACCGTGTTGTTTTTCAAGAAGGGAGACCTACACGATATAGGGAACTATCGCCCAGTCTGCTCGCTGTCTGTCGTCTACAAACTTTTCACTCGAGTCATCTTAAACAGAATAGACAGAACACTGGACGAACGACAGCCGTGTGAGCAAGCATGGTAGTACGATGAACCACATTCACGCGTTAAGAAGGCTCATTGAAGTATAGCGAGAGTACAAGAGACCGCTCTGTCTCACTTTCATCGACTTAGAGAAGGCCTTTGATTCAATTGAGATAGAAGCGGTCTTGGAAGCCCTTGGTAGCCAAAGAGTCCCTGCTCAGTACATAAAACCACTGGGCTACTCTTGCACGCGATAGGGAAAAATGGATGATTTACTGGCGCCCGCGCGAGTCACTCGACGATCAACGGGACTACAGGTGATACAGGTTTCATTTCACTTGACCGTAAGATGGGCGTATTTGAAATTTTGACACTAGTCTTCGCGGCAGAAAGGAATTTCCTTCCCAACTCCGTATTTCTCGGATCCCTCATTCGTGATTATTTACGGATGAGTGGTATATCCAGGGGCACGTGACACACCTTAGGGGTCACGTGCCATGCCCTACGTGGTGTCGAAGAGAGCGGTCAGGTCAGGATAAATGCAGGCCACAACAGAGAACGAAGTGCCTAGTACGACCTGATCAAGGCTGACTCGTCGGCATAAACGTAGGCGTACTGTAAATTCTATTCAGGAAGTTCTCAGCTTTGTACTTCTAGATGCAACGAATTGCGCTAGCCCATCGTCTTTACTCTTTCCCTTAGCACCAATCTATTTCACAATGGCTCTATCCTTCTTTGGAGATATTTAGTGCTTGGGGGACCAATTTCGGTTCAATTTGAGATCCTTGGGACTGCACTCTTTGGCTAACACATTATCTTTATTGTGATGTGTGTTACCTTGCACACCATCGTATCATATCGTGTATAAAAGGACATCAAGTGATTGTGCGTCATTCGAGGAGATGGACCTCTGAGGAAGGCCTGACTCGACATGAAGGCGAAGCCGCCACATCGAGACGGATAGCAAGCGTGGACCATCGGCTCGGATCATCGGCTCTGATGAAGCCGAAGACGTCGAAACGTTAGCCGAAAATAAATATACTTGTCAGCCTCGTGCAAGCCCATCAAAGAAGGAATACATTTCACAATGTTGGATCGAGATGTTCTCTACGTATTAGAATTTATAACAGCAATTATCTGGAACTTGTTTTATCTATACGAGTCAGATGGTGAGTCCATGGCTTTTGAAGCGCTAAATTAATCCATAAATTTTGTCGAAAAGATGTACGAATATTAAGTTTCTATTTACTGCCTACTACAATTATTCTCGGTAGGGTAATTTGTGAATTGCAAGCACGATGATGGTAAGGTATCTGCAAAACTGCGGCCCGCAAGTTTCTGTGGTGGGGATCGAACACGCTGTTACCCATTAGGGGCTAACACGTTCACCACTACACCATGCTGGTACTTTGTTTCGCCATTCTCTCAGCTAGATTTCTATCTACTAGTGCATCAGCAATCACTCGTCAACGGGGTTGATCTAGGGAGCACGAACCGGCATTGAACACAGTTAAGCTGAGGCCATAGTCGAAATAAGCAAATATTCTTGCCGTGTAAACACGAGTACGTGAGTCCTATGGCGATTTCTTGTTTACAGCAGGCACATCGAATGAGAAGAAAAGGAGAGAAACTGCATACTTTCGCATCCTGAAGTGCAGTCTGGACACGACAGGCGTCAACCAATAGGAGTGCAGATTACTGTAAAGGGTGGGCCATGACGTGGATTTCGTCATCGTCAAGCGGTTCGCTCCTGGTACACTTCTGTTGTTATTGGTCGGCATACTAGTACTGCCTTAATGTTTCTTTAGCTGTATTGTCTTTTTTACACGCCCTACATCAAATGTGATGCTGTCGGTATCATTTTGGTTGGTAATGGTCTCTGTTAAGGGCGCGTGTGGCGCAGTGGTTGGAGGCGCCACGGCGGCGCGCACGTGAAAATGCGCCCATGGCTCACCAAGCCTTCCATCCCTCCGGGGTCGGCAAATTGGTACCAGATTTGTCTGGGAGGATAGCAGCACTGGCTCGATACATCGGCCGGCCACCGCGAGTCATTGTAAAGGCCAGATATGCATCCAATCACCTCCAACGGTGCTCAATGAAGTCGAATGCATGGCGCATCCCTCAGGGATTGATCAACGCCGAGAGCTTTATCCTTTATCCTTTAATGGTCTCTGTTGGCACGGAGAGAGGTCGAACCTGGGATATGCTCATTGAACTGTTCCATCGTTTCACTTCTTATGCATTTGTTGCTCTAACTAGTGAATCCAGATCTTTTCCTTGTCATTACTTATGCGGCTACTCGCTAAGGTAATAGGAACCGTCAATTAATTACTATTTTCAGAATGTTTGGAGTGGAATCAGGGATGGAATTGCTGGTTGATCCGTTTCGGATGGACGATGGTATGTATTGTTATTGAAATAATAGTCTACGTTCACGTTTTATATATCTATGTTCATATGTACATATGTGTATGTAAGTATACACATGTGTGTATGCGTATAAAACATGTATATATCTATGTTGATGTTCTAACAGAGTCATCCACTAAGGCTTAGTGGATGGCTTGCATATTCACTTCCTTTCGTAACAAATATAAATGTAGGAGCACTGTGTGCTCTGTATCCAATTCCAGATGACACCGTATTGATTACAGAGCATCCGAATCCATCTTATGGACCTGGATTTCATCATTGGTGATATATCGCATAGATTCTAGTTGGGTACGGAGAAATCATGTACTGTTAGAGTTTATACGGGTTTTCAACGCTTACTGCTACTTTTTTCAATGGTTACATCGGAAAGAGTTTTATTCTTTACGTTCTCTAGCAGTTCTTCTTCTCGTTTTAAACTGCAATTTTTGTTTCTTTTCATTTTTAGTAGGTTCAGAAACCAAATGCTATGATCTGCACAACATAAGTTCAGTTAGAACCAACTACCTGTTCCATACCCCTTGTTTATGAAGGGGTTTAGGGTCTTCTGATATTTTCGGCTGCTTTGGAAGTCATGTACCAAGAGGAAAGAGCTGCTAGATGTTACCTGAAAAGTTTAAGCGTTATCGGATTATTTTTAACTCATTCAGGGTTTCCATGACCTTACTGGATGCTTTGAGTAGTGGTAAAACTTTGTAGGTGTACATCTTCTTGCAGATCCGACACCTAATGTCATGTTGAATAGCATCGACGACAATGGAGAAATGAGTGTGAGACATCTGGAATTTGAAAACAGGGAGATCACTCTAAATCAAAGGTACTCTTTCTTCATTGATTCTTTTCGTGACGATACATTCTGTTGACGGGAAGATCGCTCCCATTGTTTCAGCTTTAGTTAGTTTACCGACTCACCTTATCTAATTTGTTACCTTTTCCTACTTTCCGGGTTACCAAGAATGCCACGAATATCTCCTTTAAGTGTGGCTCCTGTGTTAGCTACAGTATCACCAACATCTCTCCAAAGGTTCATGGCAACATTTCAGTCATTTTTTTTGTTTATTATAGGTCTGTTGACGGAAATATTAATAGTACATCGATTGAGCCTCGTGGAAATTTCGATATCTGTGAGTTTTAACTGTAAAGATAACCTAGATTTGCTTTCAGTGTAACCCTTTCATTGCAACTTCCATTTTGACTTGTGGGAAAGTCTTCTGTTTTGCAATAAATGAAGTGAATTTCTTCTGTCTTTAGATGGTCAACAGTTTCCAAATGTTTATGATCATCAGAACATGTCCTATGAGGGGAATTCCGCTCAAATCTTTAACCATGTCAACACTTATGGGCTGTATCCGATGGATACGTCGTTTCCGTACCAAGGTACCTGCTTTTTGTTCGCGATCATCCTGGCACTTCTTTTCAGAGAAATGACGGAGTTGTTTATGGATTCAGAGGAACTGAGTTCAAAAAAGGTTACATCATAGTTACTTTCATGGATTCGAGATAGAATTGTTCTTTGCTTTATATAACATGAGCAGTTTTCTGTCAGATGCTGAGAAGGGGCCAGAAATCAATGAGGATGTGTTCGATCATTTTGGTTTTCGAACCCAATATCCAACGTGGAACAATTTCATAATGTAGGTGAACTTTCTATATCCCGTTATTGGTCAATATATGTTTCTTTTGTTCTAGCAATGATCCGAACGACATCTATACATCACCTGTACTACAAGAATCTTATAGTGTAAATGACTATTCCGTCGAGAAATCGAATAGTCTGATGCATTGTGCTCCTCAGTACTTTACTAGCAACGAGATTCCTGGACTTCCATTCGTACCTGATGGTAACGAGATTCCTGAACTTCCATCCGTAAGTGTTTTTCAGCCTATTTTGAATCTCGGTTTTAGTTTTCTACGCAGATTTTTGGCACTTAACAGTGCATTTGGTTTTAATTATTAGGAAGTTTTTGAATATTTCTAGTAAATGTTTTGTCGTCTTCTGCATCGTTTAAATCCTTTTAATCTTTTAATTTTTCTAGAATTGATCTAGATTTATTCGCGTGAAAATATAATATCCATTAGACTTAAGGGCGATTTTAGGATAGTTCTATCCAGAAGTTCTTAATTTGTCAAGATTTTGTGAACAACTGCACTCATATTTTCTTAGATTGTTAAGCTGACATGAGTTTGATAAATAGATTTATTCAGCTAACATTTCGATGTTTTCGACTTCTTCGGAGCTGAATCAATCTTGTGTGAGCTTAACAATCTAGGAAGGTATTGATTATTACTTGGGTACTTAGCTGGATGGCTCGTCTTCACTGGTTGTGCGAGAGCCAGTATGATTTTCATTCTCCGTAGCTTTGCCGGCGTAACCGTTGTAGTTCTCTCGAGTCCCGAGATCAGCCAGGCTGAAGTCTGCCACAGGTCGTCACCACCATGGACAGTCGCCGCGCTCGTGGATCGGAAATTTGCCACCATGCGACTAGTTAGGTACCAGAACGGTGGTGGATCCTGGTATTGATTATTATAAGATCGCTCATTACTATCGAGGTCAAGTGACGGTCGGTTGCAAATTACTGTGCTCGTAGTTCACAATAACTTGGTAGGACGTATTTTTGATGATTTATGTTAGTAGTAAAGGATGCATGTGCCGCAGTTGTCAGAGATGCCCTGCAACACATGTGATTGATCCCAAGCCTGTGGCTCACCAAGCCCTCCATTCTCCGTGGTCAGCAAATTGGTTTCAGACATGTTTGGGAGGGTAGGAGCAGCAACACTGGCTCGGTACTTCGATGGGCCCCTACGAGTCATTGTAAAGGCCAAATATGCATTCAATCACCTCCAAACGGTGATGCTTAATGAAGTGAAGTGCATAGCGGATCCGTCAAAGACTGATCAACACCGAGATCTATATTCTTTTCTTATCCTTCGTGTTCGTAGTACCGTTTTAAAATCCGATTCATACATATTTCCGGGCTGAAGAACTTGAAAGAACTTACTCGTTATTTTAAATCACTGATGTTTTATGATACCGGATCATTTCTACTTTCTAGGCTAACGAGACACTTATGGGGGTCCGAACGTCGAATGTCCCAGGAGAGCCAATTGAGGTATATCTTATGAGCTTTCTTATAAGCATAAGCTTAAATGTAGTGTTGTTTAGTGTTGCAAAAATGAAGTGTACAAAAGGTATGTGGTGGAAACGGCAAGCCAGAACCTCAACGAATGTGAGTTTTTCACTCTGTAATCACTTGGTTACAGTTCAAAATCGGGTCCTTCTTCAGCTGAATTTCTCCTTTGTTTTCGGTAGTTGAAAGGTAGTCTTACAAGTTTTTACACCTGTGTTTACGTGCACTATGTCAGTTGCTGCAATTCTTCCATTCGATTTGTTTTGTCGTATCCATCGTTCACGAAGTTCTTCGAATTTTTCACGTGTAGGTTCAGCTGTGGCTGGAGGTTTGTTGTCCTCTCTGTGAATGTCGTTGAATACCGGTTCAGTCGATTCTACCCGAAGTGCCGGCATTGTCGGGCTATATTCTTCATTACTTACACCATAACTAGCAGAGGCTGTGGCATAACGGGCAAAACGAAGGACCCGCATAGTGTGGTGGTGAACACGTTACTCCTCGGAAAGGACAATAGCGCGTTCGTTCCCCACCATAGACACCTGCGGTCCACAGTTTTGCAAATATCTCAGCAACGTTGTGGTTGTATAACTAGCAGAATTATTTGTTATGTGTAGGCAGCTGGTAGCCGGGACGTTTTTATAGATTTGTGGCGATTGCGAAAAAAACTCTTAAGGAATGGTTAGTAACGTCTTCGAACAGAACACCTTATTTTGCATGTGGTTTTTGATCTCCTATATTTAGCTGTGATTAAAAAGAAGCTAAACCTACACGAAGATAAAATATTTGTGAAGGTAGTCCTGTGTGAGTGTCAGCATTGTCATCTACTAGCAGCTTGGTTTTATGTTACGCTAACAAGGAAAGGACAATAGCGCGTTCGTTCCCCACCATAGACACCTGCGGTCCACAGTTTTGCAAATATCTCAGCAACGTTGTGGTTGTATAACTAGCAGAATTATTTGTTATGTGTAGGCAGCTGGTAGCCGGGACGTTTTTATAGATTTGTGGCGATTGCGAAAAAAACTCTTAAGGAATGGTTAGTAACGTCTTCGAACAGAACACCTTATTTTGCATGTGGTTTTTGATCTCCTATATTTAGCTGTGATTAAAAAGAAGCTAAACCTACACGAAGATAAAATATTTGTGAAGGTAGTCCTGTGTGGGTGTCAGCATTGTCATCTACTAGCAGCTTGGTTTTGATGTTACGCTAACAAGAAGTGCTTGTCGGTCATGTTTACAGCTACGGTTGACAAGGACAGCTGTGGCTAAGAACGATCATGTTATGTATTATTTTCTAAAGCAGATGTTCAGTTCTATGAATTAATATATTAGTAAATAGAATTAGTCGTACTCCTTCGCAGTAAGTGTAGGTAGTTTTTTGAATACAAGGGATCTACAGCCAACGTTGTATAAATTGTTGGTTAGAAACTCTGGTCACCGCAGTATTGATGTGCTTACGGTTTTTATTTCATTGTTGTCTTCCAATAAAAAAGGAACTAGACAATGTAGTTATCAGCAGTAAAGAAACGAAAAAGCGTAAGTTCATTTTTCTGACTAGGTGAATTATTTAGGTTTCCTCAGCGAGGTTGAATCGATAGAAAATATGCGTGGCTAACCTAAAAATACTATATCTCTGCAGGGCACACTAGCACTGATGCCGTTTAATACACTCGATGCTCTGGTTCGACCCAGCAGTAAGGAAACCAAGGCTCTTATCTATTCAGGGTTTGGGAATTTGTACTAGACTTGTTTGGGAAGCTGTCTTCGGTGCGGTAATCTTCGAGTGCCCTAACACTTGTATTCCACGGTCGGCTTTTGGGTGGAGAAAATCAACTTGACCAGCATTAAATGACGCTCATTAAGAATGCGGAAAATATTTTAGTAGCCGAGTCCACACGTGAATCTGGGAAGGTTCGTGGGTGATGGATGCGATGAAACAAACTGAATGAAACAAGTACTGGTGTTCTCCCAGTGCATGTGAAGACGGATCATATAAAAATATGTAAGAAATTGTAAACCAGGGAGCTTCTAAAGCTGAAAATAGGACACCTATAACTAAGTTCGAATAAAGTCCCAGTAAATCACGTATTCGTGTGAAGTACTTTGTAGCTTGTGGATTCAGTTGCTACTTGGGTTTTTTTTTTATCTTCAACATGAGCATCATTTACTGCTAATCGGGTTGATTCTTCCTGAGCTAGGGTATCTCCTCATTAATTAGAAGTGAGCCTGTCCCAGACAAGTCTTGTACCAGTCTCTCGAACCAGGAGAGGTGAGACACTTCGTGGGCCCGAGAGCGTGATCGAACGACCGCCCGAGGTTGGACCGACCGTGTGATGAGCAAGGTCATTACTGCAGCATTACGTGCTCCTGTTGACTTATAAATTCCATGAACACGAATATATTGGCTTATGCATACGCCTTTATGCTTGCCTGTATGCGGATCATTTCCTGTATGTTCTTGGTAGGGTTAAAATGTTGTAACCAGATGATGCAGTAAAAATCAACAAAGAAACATCCCACGTATACAAGATCTGTTAAGCGTGTATGAATTTACCCGTACCTCTACTGTAGAATCTAGTTGACATGGTAACTCTCACCAAGAAATCGCTTGTTTCATCTCTTCTTTTCATTGCCTGGTGACTGTGGTTATTCTCCTTTCGTTTCTGTTATGTTCCAGTTCTTGGTGGTTTGTTATTTGTTTGCTCTTTTTAATTTTTCGCTTGATATCTCCTGGGATAGGGTTGTTGCTGCTCCTACTCAACGGTCATCGTTTGAAAGCATCACCGCTGTGGACTATCTGGTTTTCGACTTCAACCCTACAAGGAATTGTTCCTGTTGTTCGGTCGCCGATAGGGGTCAGATTTTTGGATTCGCCGTTTTTCTTTGAGAGGTTAGTATCCTTTAAATGGTGGCACTGGTAACGTAAAGCGATCTTTTATCACGTTTACATAGGCGATTCCAAGTACTACACTGAGGCAAAAAAAACCCTCGATGCTGTCAGTTTTCCAGTTCACACTCCCTCCATGAGCAGTAGTTTCTGTAGTTTCTTGCCGAAAACAAACATTAGCGGGAAATTATTGAGAAGACACTCTCTTATGGACGACGCTTGCAATATTATTTTCGTTGAGTAGGCTACCAATTGTTTACAGGAAATGCAGGAAAACAGTTCTGCGTGTTAAAATAAACTACCGGAAAGGCAATGAAACCTGTAGGTGTCACACGAGCCAGTCCTGCAACTTCATTGTGACACGTATAGATGTCACTCGTCACCAGAGTATTAAATGTTGACTTGCCTACCCAGCTACACTTGGATTGAAAATTTGGAGATACTTGTTGCGCTGAGCATGAGTAGATTATCGATAACGTGTCTCTCGAAAACATCGTTTTCTGGATACTTCTTACTTGTACAGTTGGATGTTCCATCTTCACCAGTTGTGCTCACCGCAGAACATTTCCTTCGTTTCTTTACCTAGCAATCGTCGTCCGTGATAGACTTTTTCGGGCATGGTAACGCGTGCGAGTCTCATACCGGATCTGTAAAATAACTGCAGCTACGTGTGCAACCGATTAACTTCGATTACTCCGCTTAACGTGTAGGTGGCCATCCTTGGTAAGCACTGCATTGTCGTAGAGTCCACTCTACAGTTTTTTTCGTCCACATGTCGTTTCTTCTCACTACGTGACCGGCCCATCTGTCTTTCGTTAACAATATACATTCTCCTGGATCCTGAACATGGGCTAGGTTTTGAAGATCTGGACCGCGTATTCCAGCTAGATATTGAGCGTGCCGTTGATGTTTCAGAACATATCGTTCAAGCGCTGTATGGGTGGTGCACGGAGTTTTGAGTCCTTCAGTTGGTCTGTGGCCTCTTTGAGAGGCCCGAATGCAGCCCAAGCTGCTCGCCTCCTGTTTGACACCTCCATATTGTTTTGAATGTTCATTGATCGACCAGGGTATACGTACGAGGTGGTCTCTGCAATCAGAGAGTCATCCAGCTTAATTTATTCGCCTTCGCACCATGGATTTTTCATGAATTAGGTCTTTTTCCGATTTATGCGCAGTCCTGTTTTTTCCCGCTTGGTTCAGCTCATTGATCATCGTGTTTACTTCGTTGGTATTTCTTGAGAAGATGACGATGTAGCCAGAGAAACACTGGCTTTATAGGAAATATTCCATCAATGCATATTCCTTTTTCATCGCGATCGAGTGACTTCATTATTCACTGCAACGCGACATATAGCAGCTTTGTTCTAGAGAAACGAGATTCTTTGGAAGAGGCGTGCTGTAGACAAGAGTCCTGCAAGACGGTTTCCATTCTTGTTTCTCCTAATGCAAAATTTCTGATCTTGTATTCGCTGTCGTAGGTCTTTCCTGTTCCGGAGTTGAAGTCTCTGACAAAAAATTGTTAATACGCCTTGTCATTGCGGATAACTTCGTCTAGATGATACTAAAACGTTTCTAATTCGTAATCACGTGGGGATTGGATTCATAGTAATTTTCTAGAAATTAAACCAAAGAGCTCTTTTTTCACGAGTACTTTCGAACTCGACAAGCATTGGTTTCGATTCGCTAGTGCTTGATGTTACATGAACGATATTATCAACAGGCACGAGATGACTTAGTTGCTATTACGGTTCTACTGGTTTTCTGTTCAGTGGGAACCTCGCATTTCCAGCATCATTTTAGGAAGAAGTGAGCGACTGTGTTGGTGATAGCTGGTGCTTCATATGTTCAGGTATTGTCGTGTCTGGGTAGTGATTATTACTACTTCTGTGGTTCTCAATCTCTACAGCATTATTCAGCCTTTCTGCTTTTATCGCTTCTTTGTATTACTTTTTTTTAAAGTTCTTCCACAAGTTGGGCGATCAGATGGTGTCTGCAGACGAGCATCTTTTGGTAGCTTGCAAACCCTTGACGTGGTGTAATTCTGGAAGTATTTAGATTAACCGGTCGTGTTCTTCATCGATGATGTCCGAATCAGTATCTTATTAGGAACTGATGAAGGAAGCGAACAAGTTCAACCACTAAATTCTTGATTCTTCTTGCGTTCTCACTATATTTATGAATAGGAGTAGGAATAGAAAGCATTCTACAGACGTAGTGCTGTTCATCTACATCTAGTGGAGCTTTCCTGTACACGCTAACTTTTGACAACGACGAATTAATTACTTCTAATGTGACCAATAGAGGGCGCGTTTAGCACAGAGGTTGGAGGTGCACCGCAATACACAACAATCGTTGGTTTGATGGCACACCTTTGTTTCACCAAGCCTTTCATCCCTCCTGTTTTGGCAAATTGATGGCAAACTTGTCTGGAAGGATAGTTGCCTTAACTCGATATATCGGTAACTAAGCGCACTCGTTGAATAGGCCAGGTATGCATTCAGTCACCTCTAACGATGCTTAATGAAGTCGCATGTATGATGCCCCTCAACAGTTGGTCAACGCTTCATTCTTGTCCTTGTTGTGGCGCACCTTTATTTCAGTTTTAATTTGTCTGATAAATCAAAGTTACCTAATTATCATGCGAGTTGTGAAAATGAAGTAAACACAGCATAAGGTGCCAAGTGCTTTCAAATACTGTCACTAATGCGTTTTACGGTGGAAGAACGTAACATACAATATGCAGCAGTGTGCTTACTCTTCATGCCCACTGAATGGGAGAGCAACGTTACCATCATGTTTCTTTCATGTTCAAAACCCCTCAGTTCATCTTGTTATCAAAAAAAGTTCTTGTTTATCGTCGGAAAAATAGTATGTCCGTGCAATTCCGACATTTTTAAAAATGGAATTTGTTTTTAGCAGGTAGTGCTTCTTGCTCACAATTTGAGCCGGTAGTTGTTCAGTCGAACGACGAATTTTGCGAAGACACTTCTGCATCTGAAACACCTGTTGTGGAAGACCTCTGTTCGTCGTCCTGCAAAAGGTTTGGTTGCTCATTCAGTTGAAATTGGTTCCTATTTATCTGTGTACGGTTTTGGTGCGACTCTTGAAAGTGTATTAATACTTCGAAACCGACTTTCCTTGAACCTCGGTGTGCTTAATCAATATGTATTCTTTCTTAGATGAGCTTACACGAGGTTGATAATAATATTTATTACCGGCTAACGTTTCGACGTCTTCGTCTTCATCAGAGCCGATGATCCGAGTCGATGGTCCACGCTTGTTATTCGTCTCGATGTGGCGGCTTCGCCTTCGTGTCGAGTCGAAAGGAGATGGAGGAGATGGACCGCTGAGGAAGACCTGACTCGACACTGAAGGCGAAGCCGCCACATCGAGACGAATAACAAGCGTGGACCATCGACTCGGATCATCGGCTCTGATGAAGACGAAGACGTCGAAACGTTAGCCGGTAATAAATATTATTATCAACCTCGTGTAAGCTCATCAAAGAAAGAATACTCTTGAAAGTTCCCGAAGGAATGATCGTTTTTCAATATGGTTCTATGCACCATTTTAGAAATTTTATGTTTTTGACATTTACTGGAATACTAGTATGGCCCCACCTCGTTGATTGTGAGTGCTCCGGCATAATCTTCATTCTTCAAAGTTTTGTTGATTTAGCCGTTTTGGTTCTCTGGAGTCCCGAGGTCAGCCAGATTTCATTGACCAGTGCACTGACGATGAATGTTGAGTCAATGTGTAAATGCGTATAGTGTGCATCAACAACAAACTTCTACTGTTAGATACCTCAATGAATCCTGCTAATTTTTATGCAGAACAAATGCACAGCGGTTTTCACTACAATCGTCATCGAATTATTACAGCATAGCACCAGACGACCGTTCAGATAGACACATGATGACGAAGGTGTTACGATATCTCTGCTTTACGAGGCATCGAGTACCGAGCGTGTTGACTGTGACCTACGGTGCCAGGTGAAAAATTAACCATTGTTTTATAACGCGTGCTTGATCGTCGTCGAGCAACTAGTGAAAATGGATTTGGGTAAAGTCGAATGTGTAGACACTAGACGTGCATCCTCTATTGAATCGCCGTTGTAAAGGAGTTTGGCTAGACGTCGAGCTACATTGTGTTCAGAACTCTCTAGACAACCAGCTAAAGGTAGAGTTTTAGATACAACATTCACTTCAGTGAAGTAAAACTTTTCACGCGAGTATTTCATGTGTAGCGGCAACTATCTGTACTGGAGAACTAGGAATACGAGGACTTTCTGGACGGATTGTTTTTTAAATGACTGATAAATTAAGGAAGACCACGGCTACAAGTTGCTTTTTGGCGTTTTAATGAGTTTTGTCAAATATTCGTCACTCCGTGAATAAAGAAGTTCGGATCGCATCTATGCTCACGCTGCAGTGGAATTGTCCAAAAAGAGAAATGAACTTTGCTTACAGCAGATTCCAGCACACAACAAAGTCCTCCCAGGACTATCAACGATTTGAGGACGAAAAAGATTCACAAAAGAACCACTGTAAATCAGATTTGTCATTGGAAATTTGCGAATACAATTTTATGTTACTAGATTGCCAAACAAGGAGCACCGCTTCTTGAAGTGGTATGAAATCGAACCTGAAAACATTCTTCATTTTTTTTTCTTGTTTTGTTTAACAAGCTACATCTCAAACTTCAAAATGCCTACCGGTGGAAAATCATCTTTGTCACGTAATTTGTAGTTACAAGAACGAACGATAAGATCGAAGAATCATAGATCAAGGTCGACCTCATTCAGGTTGAAAGTCATTAACCACGTCCATGTCTGTTCTATCCGTAACGAAGAGTGGAGGTTCCTTCATAATTTGTCCACTTGCGCTTGAATTTAGCGAGAAGGCTTGCAAAAGCACAAAAGCAATTGTGCTACATTGGCGGCAAGAGAACTGTATCTAGGACCGCTAAGATATCTCATCAACGCCCTGCTTCTCGTCCATTAATACAAGATGAGACGGCTTTCGGCAGTATCAAAATAGTGAAAAAAGACGATGCTCGAACGCGGTAAGGAAGCTTGGAAACGATCGGGTTGCAAATAAAGTTCAATTCATGAAATGAGCTGGATTTTGGACCTTCCACAATTACGTACATTGGAGTATGAATTGAAGAGCAATATGCATGGGATTTCAATAAAGAAAGTTTTTCTGGAAACGTTTTTGACGTTAAAGGTAAGTAGTGAGTAAATTATATCTCACAATATTGTGCGTACACTTGTGGGCGAGAGGGCAGTGGTTAGAGGTGTCCCGGAATACACATGTTGTCCTTGGTTCGGTCATGTGCTCGGGACTCACGAAGCCTTCGGTTCCTACAGGAGCAGCAAATTATTACCAAAGAGTTCTGGAGAGATAGCAGCTAAATTGGGACGGAAGGTCACCGCAAGTCATTGAATAGACCAGGTATGTACTTGTTCACCTCTAGTGATTGATGCTTGGTGAAGTCGAATGCATGGTGCACCCCACAGAGATTAGTCAATGTCGAGAGCTTTCACATTCATTTTTTCCATCTACGTATGGGCTAGGCATGGCTCACCATTTCGTGAGTGTGCCAATTTTAGTTCTACTAGTAACTGAAGTTATTTTTCTCTTTAGGTCTCTGTCTAATCTCGGCGATTATATGTGTGAATCGACTAAGACTGTAATTGCACGAGCTCGTTTCTTTTTCCACAAATTTTATAATCACCTTTTCTGGTGAGGGAATTTTATGCTTTGATATTCTTTCTTGCTACTTTCTATGATGAGTTTTATCTTATTACTTTTAAGGTATGGAAATATTCCAACCGAATCATTTGACGATCCTGACGAGGTTACATCGCGGGCTACTGGTGTTAGTGTAGAAATCGTTCGCGAATGTACTGATTTGCGGTATCCATCGTCCACTAAAGGGATTTTGAAAGCGGTTAGAAGTTATGATTTCAGAAATTTGTTGTTTTTAATGCACACTAAAAGGCTTAGGTTTAGATAGTACTTTTCAACATCTTCTTTGATCTGAGTTGTTTCTTTATTTTCTACTTTTCTATTGAAGAAAAAGAAACGCAGCCATCCAGCAAGTCTATGTTGGCTAAGGGTGAGAAGTGATGTTTCGAGATGGTCGTGCAATGGTGATTTTTTAAACGTCTCGTTGTAGCGTAATTTGAGTATTTTCCTATTTATGAAATTCGGTGGAACGGTGACTTTTAGAGACCTTAGTGTATTTTTATCTGGATGTTTCTCTATTTCTGAAAGTTTTTCATCTACTCGAATCCATGTTTGGCCACCTTCCGGCACCTCTTGTCTCGTTTTTTTTTCTCTGGTTCCTCTCTTTTATGCTTTGATGATAAAAATTAGGTTTTGTCCTCATACTTATAGGTTTCCATAGGTAATACGCTGATTTTCTTTATCTTCATATCCACTTATAAATTTATTCTCTTTCACCTTTTACCTGGATGAAAGTGCAATTTTAATATTAAAAAATGGATAAACCTCTCGGCGTTGATCATTCCCTGAGGGATGAGCCAGGCAATAGACTGCATTAGAGTACACTGGAGGTGATTGAGTGCATATCTGGCCTTTACAATGACTCGCGGTGGCCTGCTGATGTATCGAGCCAGTACTGCTATCCTCTCAGACAAGTCTGGTACAAATTTGCCGACCCCGGAAGGATGGAAGCCTTGGTGAGCCATGGGCACGGGGGTCGATTCCGCGTGTGTGTCGCAGTGGCGCCTCCAACCACTGCGTCACACGCGCCTTTTCTGATGCTAAGTGCTATAAATCGTATGCAACGAAGAACGGCTGTCGTCCAATTTTGAAACGTCGATCGAGAACAAAAAAAAAAACGGAAACCGGAGGTAGATTCGCTCGTATGTTTGGAAAGAAAAAGAAAGAAAACAAGAGCTCAAGTATATTTGTAACAATTTCGAAAATTCGCAAGGAAGTATATCTCTTTTAGGGTTAATGGTCAATTTTTTTTCCTTTCAGAATGAGTCTGTCATAGAACGAGGAGAGCTTCCATGTGACAGTCCCTTTCTGGCTCCCAATCAAAGCGTTGAGGTATTCCATGCTTTGTTTGTATACGGTGATCACAATGATATTGTTATTTACGAGAATATTTTCCAGTTTTCAGAATTTTAAGGTGACTTCCGACGAAGAGTCACTGGATTCTACACAGGTGACTTCCGAGGATGGAACACTTGATTCTACGCAGATGCGTTCGTTAGAAGGAACGCTTTATTGTGCTCTGGGTCATCCAAAGAAGGGACACTTGGTTCTACACAGGTGCTTTCCGAAGACAGAACACTTGATTTTAAAGAGATGCCATCCAAAGAAGGGACACTTGGTTCTACACAGGTGCTTTCCGAAGACAGAACACTTGATTTTAAAGAGATGCCTTCCGAAGAAGGGACACTTGGTTCTACACAGATGCTTTCCGAAGACAGAACACTTGATTTTAAAGGGATGCCTTCCGAAGAAGGGACACTTGGTTCTACACAGGTGCTTTCCGAAGACAGAACACTTGATTTTAAAGAGATGCCTTCCGAAGAAGGGACCCTTGTTTCTACACAGGTGTTTTCCGAAGACAGAACACTTGGTTCTACAGAGATGCCTTCCGAAGAAGGGACACTAGATTCTGCGCTGGTGCCTTCCCAGGAATGGATACATGATTCTACAAAGATGCCTTCTAAAAAAGGGCCACTTGGTTCTACGCAGGTAACTTCCGAGGATGGAACACTTGATTCTACGCAGGACTTGAAAATTGATGAAGAATGCAGTGAAGAAGTGCAGAAGGAAAAGAATCTGGAGTTTGAGAGACGGTGGTCTTCGAGGATTAAGAATCAGCGCAAAGTGTACTATGGAGGTAAACCGCGTCGGAAGACAGTTAATCAAGAACTCCCAGATACTGGTATGTTTTCAAAGTCTCCCACTGACCTGGAAATTAGTGTTAATTAGTGTCAAATTTGGTTTAGGACAAAGTAGTAGTAACAGTAACAAAGTAGTGAAGTGGTTTACCAAGTACGAAGATAGATACGGCCTGCGCATTTGTGAGAATGCGTGTTTGTTTGAAAGCGACTGTATCACCTGTAGTCCCGTTAATCGTCGAGCGACTCGAGCGGCCACCAGTGAATCCTCCATTTTTACCCGGCGCATGCAAGAGTTTCTACGCAGGTAACTTCCGAGGATGGAACACTTGATTCTACGCAGATGCGTTGGGAAGAAGGAGCACTGGATTCTGATTCTACACGGGTAACTTCCGAGGATGGGACACTTAATTCAACGCAGGACTTGAAAACTGATGTAGAATGCAGTGAAGAAGTGCAGAAGGAAAAGAATCTGGAGTTTGAGAGACGGTGGTCTTCGAGGATTAAGAATCAGCGCAAAGTGTACTATGGAGGTAAACCGCGTCGGAAGACAGTTAATCAAGAACTCCCAGATACTGGTATGTTTTCAAAGTCTCCCACTGACCTGGAAATTAGTGTTAATTAGTGTCAAATTTGGTTTAGGACAAAGTAGTAGTAACAGTAACAAAGTAGTGAAGTGGTTTACCAAGTACGAAGATAGATACGGCCTGCGCATTTGTGAGAATGCGTGTTTGTTTGAAAGCGACTGTATCACCTGTAGTCCCGTTAATCGTCGAGCGACTCGAGCGGCCACCAGTGAATCCTCCATTTTTACCCGGCGCATGCAAGAGTAGCCCAGTGGGTTCTGCTCGCTTTAGGAACTCGTCGAGCATCATATCTTTCTTCTAGGCTTTTTGTGAAAAACTATGACCATCGGATCGGTGGTCTTCTTGCAGTACGTCTGACATCCCGAGGAATCCAGTCACAAACAGCTCTTGTCAACCGGTTATCATTCATACGTATTACGTGTCCGGCCCACCTTATCATCGACTGTTTGGCGTATAGAACGGCACCTTTGATTTTCGGTCGTTGTAGGTCGGAGCTTCGGATCCCATCCCTTACTTGTGTGAAACGGGATACTTCTAGCATCGTCCTTTCGACTGCGCGTTCGATAACGCTGAGTGATCTTTCATCCTGCTTACGTAGCGACCAGGTTTCTGACGCATACGTTAGGACAGGAAGAACCGTTGAGTCGAAAAGGTGGGCACGGAGTCAGGCGTTCTCTTCACTACACCCTCGTTGCTCTTGAAAGCTCCCCAAGCCGCTCTTTTCCTTCTGCTCAGCTCTGGAGCTAAGTCATTCATCATATTGATTTCCCGACCTAGATAGACATATGGTACTCTCCATTGGGAGATTCCCACGTCCATCGTTGACGGTGTGGCTTCTGGAATTGCGAGTTACCATGGATGGTCTTGGTCGCCATGATAAACTCAGAAAGCCGCTCACACTGTTCGTTCCATTCTAATCCGTGGGTTCCAATGTGACGTTCCTCAGACGATCTTCTTGATCCTATCTTGGCATTGAAATCTCCAATGATGACCTTGTAGAATGGTCTTCTCTGTAGAACCTCTCCAAGTCCATGTAGAACGCTTCGACTTCTTTTTCGTCATAGTTTGATATTGGCGCGTAAACGACGAAGATTGTCAAAGCCGGTGTTGATCCACATCTTTTTAATTGTAAACGTCCGATTCGGGTTGTAAGCTGTTCGAATGAATCGATGTTCATCGACAAACTCGTGTTGACGAGAACGCCGATGCCGCCTACTGCTCTACTGTCGCATGTTCCGAGGAACAAAGCGACTGTGCTCATAAATTAGTGCAGCTTCCATGTTTAACGTTCAAAACAGGATATCTGGTTTCTTACCACTTGTAACTTTTTGGTAAGTAGAATAATTGTGAAGTTCAGAACTTGATCGATTCGTAAATGAAACTTTGCTCCAACGGTACCAAATTCGGTATTGATTTCTCGGAGGCTAGGAAGCAGGAAGAAAGCAAAGTCCTAAAAAGGCATTTTATAAAGGATTAAGTTTAGAGAGCAGATTTTGTGGAGCCAGTCTTGATATTGAGTTTATGTTTGGCAGTTTGCTGATCGAATACAAAAGTGAGGTAAAGAAGCCTCTGTAAACCAATGACCAGGCGTGACCCCATTTTGGGTGACATGATCGTTAATTTGTTTACAATGCACTGTGAAGGTCGTGACCTTTTTCCGTTCTGGAATATCCCAAGTGTTCATTCTATTTCGTTTTGAACATATGATCCTTGATGCAAAGAAAGCAAGGGATACGTTTCGCAAGCTCTAGAAAACCGTTTTATATTGGCAGATTAGGAGAAACTGTATGTAGTGGATAGGTTTAACATATTCTAATTGTTCTTGTTTCACTGGATGAAGTCAAGTATGGGCTAAAACATGTTTGCTTTAAAGTTATAAACGACAGTTTTTTTCTGCGTACTAGTTGCATTGTGCTGAGTACATCATGTTGGGCATAATATGTTCATGTCGCTCGCTAGGAGCTGTCATCTTTGGGTACATATGCATTGAAATCAATGCAAACCGCCCGTTGTGTGTTGAGCGCGCGTGAGCTCTGTAGATTCGTAGTTTTCTATCTGTTAATGATGAAGTTATGACTCTCTGGAGTCCACAAAACACATCTTTCCGTTTTTAGCTAGGTCTCAAATGTCGAGCAGGGCACGTGTACCGCAGTGGTTACAGGTGCCATATAAACATTCGAGGTCTTTGTTTCGATCCTCAGACTCGTCAAACCTTCCTTCCTATCCGGAGTGCAAATTACATCAGTAGAGAGTTCAACGCCGAACGTTTTATATTTTATCCTTTATTTCAAAGAGTAATGCCATGTACAATCGTCATGGTAGTGTCTTGTAAGGCATCGTTATTTCTTGTTGCTATTGAGCCTTCAACAAAAATTTTAAGAGCGTAAGCCTCGATCTCATTTCTAATGACTTGTTTTTTAAACAAATCTGAACTTAGAATAACATCTTGGGATAAATTAAGTGTACTCGGTAAAGCAGTTTTTTTTTCTAAAAGTCTGCAAAGTCTACAACAGCTTGCTAAATACTCAAGGTGCCGAGGGATTACTGAAAGTTATGGGGTGACTGACCATAATCGCATATTTGTTAGTGTAAGTCGCTTGTTATCAACTCTGTGATAAGTGTATTGTTCTAGACCATTCCGTTAAAAATGATGGTGAAGCTGAAGTCCAAAACAGTGGAGTGTGGGAAACACGTCGTCGACTATCGGAAAGAAAGAAACGTCCGCGTCGAGCATTCTCTCCAACCGATGACCCGGTAAGGCTTTAGTGTTTTCAGGCGAGCTTTCCTTCTTTAACTTAAAGTAAGTAAGAAATAAGATCTATACCAAAATTCCATCGACTAAATAAGGACAGCTCATGATAACATATATATGGATGTATCGATCGTTTATGCTGAGGTTTGTAGAAGGTCGATCTTTTGAGTTTCCAGAGTAGTTATGATGGACAAAATGAGCTGAAGAGGACAGTATTTCCACTGCTATATTTTAGGCAAAACACACAATGCTACTAGCTGGCATAATTTCATATCTTGTTTCAGAGGTCAACGAAAGGGTTACTATTGGTGGGGCCCGTCTGCAGTGGATTGCGATTTGTACGAGAGAATCAGTCGGATCAGTCATCATCGAATTTGTTGGATATTGTAAGTGTAGAATTAGAAGACGGTGATGGTGGGACTTTGATTAGGAGAAAGACTTACGCCCTTTAGATTTCTTTTCATTAACCACAGTAGTTCTCATTTTGTACAGCATATTTTTTTGTTTCCTTATTTTGTTAAGAAGTCATGCATGGTCTTGTTAGAATTATTTACTATATACTTTGCTTTACCTTACCTTACTGTCATCGAAGTAAATTCACTTACTTTATACTTTACTTTAACCTACTTTACTCTGCTTTCATTGAACTTACTAAAAGTACTTAGTATCTCAGTTTTTATTCTTTTTCTTGTACATTTTGTTACCTGTAGGAATACTAATAAATAACACCTATTTTCCTTGGTATGTTTTTATTGTATTGTTGTTATTAATCCACATGATTTCAACTTTACATGGAGGAAGCGGCCTTACAATGTTTGGCTGGATGTGTCTTATTAGTAGTAATCACAATCGAAGTCCCAACTTTACTTCTGTACAGAGGAGACGCCTTCCTCCGTTGTGGGGCCCAGTATTTCTATGATATGTTGTTCTACAACGCTTATCCATGGAGATGGTCATCTTGGTGTTATAGTGCGCATTACAAATCGTTTCACTTTACTTTTTTAGTATGTTTCCTTCTATTACTGATGTGTTTAGGGCTGATCGTGCTTTATTCCTTCTGGGATCCGGGAGTACTTATACTTCATAGTTGACTTGTGGTCATAATTGAGATGTGTCTCCTGATGTTATAGTAAAGCAACCGATGGAATAAGACAGGTAGTTCGTACTTTCAATCTGAAGTGTTGATAATTGTCCATGTCTTTTGCACAACGTGCAACTTCGTATGGTTGGAACCATTGCGCTTCCAACGCTTTTGGGTGAAAAAAGCGTCCTTTCCTACATTTTTGCCCAAATATTCCTTCTGTTGAAGTTATGGAGGTGTTTGGCGAAGTTGCAGTTAACGTAGCCTTTCCAGGCCCAGGTTACCTTGAATTTAGGAGGACTCATACAACTAGCGCAACAGTGGCTGTGAAGGCGAAACCCGCCGAAACGTTAGCCATTGTGAATAAGTGGTATAATAACAACTTTTTATGTGCTCATCAGGAGATGCAGTTTAATCTCGTGCATACCTGTTACCTTACGTGCATCTTTTCATATTTCATCGCCTGTTTTTGTTATCGTAAACCAGTACAGATCTTCTCGCTGTTAAAATTCACATTTTCATTTCATTTGACCAGCCTTTACGAAATCTGCCATAAATAGTCCCGGTTGACACGTCAAGCAAAGGCTTAAACTTAGAAGGAAAAAAAATCTTACGAGAACAGAGTATGCCCATATTTTTATGTAGCATTTGGTTTACATCTGCATGTAAGGAAAACAAGAAAAAACAATTAGAGAACTTGTCCTTCAAAAAGCGACCTTGTTTTCAATTACCATGATCCCTAACAACGTCTTAACAGCTATGAAATACAATAGTGACCCTATAAATAAACATCTACAATCTTCGTAATAAAGAAACGAACTCAACGAATTTTCCAAGAATACTATACAAGAACTTTCAGAAGAAAAACACAGAAGCAAAGTTGTCGTTATAGCAACTATCTCAAGAAGCTGATGCCTTTCCTTAGGGCAAGGAAACATCAAGGATGTGCGTCCATTATTTTAGAATCTCAAAACTATAAGCTAGAAGAAAGGCAGAAACAAAACTAATACTGGGCTACCTTTTGGCCATCGGGCACAGGCTGTTTCGGAAGTATAGCCACAGTATGTCGTCCCTTAGCGGCTAATTTTCCATCGGATTTTCTTCGAAATTCCGCTTCTGTAAAGGCGACATTGCGCCCGAGTTTGAGCACATAGGCTGTGATCTCGATGACTTCTCCTGCTTTCACAGGAAGAAAGTAACTGGAAAATGATCTCATGATATGTCGATACAAATCGATTGATAATGTGATTTTAAATTTTTCCAATCAATTAGTATTAGCTGTACAGTTGCCATGTGGCATGAAAATGTTATAATGATGATATTTTGTACAAACCATACAAAAGTCACATTAATCCATATACTCGCAACCGTGTTGGTTTTTCAAGAACTATCAAAGCCCTTAAGAACTCAAAAGACCGACTTTCTATAAACCTCGGCATAAATAATCAATGTATTTATTTAAGTGTTCTTATGAATTGATCTTATTGAGCTGATGTGAGGTTGGTATAGCGCATGTCAGAAGTGTTACACCTCTATACCAATATCGCATTAGCTCAACAAGACAAGTTCATAAGAACACGCAAATAAATATATCAAAAACCTGCTGGTAACCAGGGAACCCGAAGAAATGAAAGCATGACAGACCTAGTGATGAAGTTATTCTAGCGCTTTGAATCCCTAATTCTTAGGTGTTATTGGAATCACGACAAGAGCGGTCTTTTTTCACTTAAGGAGCTTTAGGATACCTTCCTATGAGTACGAAAGACAATATTCAAATCTCCTATATGAAAATTAGTGTGGTCATCAGATCTATTTAGCTTCAACACTATTGTACAAATAGAAGAGTAGACAAAGGAAAGCAGCCATTCTTTCGTTTTAGTTCAACTTCAGCTTCTAGTCGCAAATAAATGAGGCAACCCAAACGGAAATTCTTGTTCATCTCCCAACATGTACCTCGCGTGTTCTTTTTAAGCGGCTTGTCCAATTGCAATTATGGAAACAACGACTTGAGAGTGTTACCGAATACTTAGGCGAAATCGTCGCTTGAATACGAAAAGTACCAAGAACCAGTGTGGAAAGGTAGTAGAATAAGGTGCTGAAGCTTCATTGCGACTTCAGTAAGCTCTAGTCATCACTATCGAAGAAATATAGAATGGATATGGATGAGACATATCTATAAAGAATGGTATATAGAAAAAATACCTGACAGAAAGCTCTATTGACGCCATGGCTCGATCCCTGATGGTAAGTCCAAGAGCTCGGGCTGTGACAATATCTGTAAGCGAAGCGGTCTGTCCACCATGAAGTGTGCCCTAAAAACTCAGTTTCATCTTTTGTAAAGCCACTTCTACCCACCAAATAAAATTCTTGGGACCGTGGACAGTTAAAGAAATACTGTATTCCTAAACACCATAAAACTGCGTAAAGAAGGGAGAATATTTCAATTCCAGCATAAGAGGACCTCAAAATTTAACTTGTACGTGACAATCTGGATCATACCTTTAGACCATTCATGTCATAAACAGTTAACTGGATATTTGCTGCACTGGTTCGTCCCTATTCAACGTTCATTTCTCACAATCTATTTACCTTTGCATTCAAATGCTGGGGTGCAACAGTCATTTCGCATATTATTTTCTCAGATGATGCATATAGAGGTTTTACCTAAAACAACACTGTACCATTAATAAAAAGCCGCTTTTACTCTTAAATGTAAATGAACTACAAGAACCACAATCGAAACAACAAATATTCCAGACCGTGACATACCTCAGCACCAACTCGATTGAAATCCGTCAGTGTGGACAGACTGGCGAACTCCACTTGCAATTCGCTTATATAATCCCTTGTAGGACCGTCAAGTGATTTCGTATCCATACATTTTACTTTGCAACTTTCTGACGCTTTGGACACGTTACATTCAAGACAAACTTCTGTTTCGATGACCATATTTATTAAACATAACACGGTTGATTGGCACTGTCGAACTGAAGAACGAAAAAATTGGAACGCACGTAGGAACGAAGGAATTCGAACATATTATCTAACTGCTTACTCGGTCGCAACATAGACAGCTTCAGAGTTCAAGGAAATAAGAGTTCGTAAAAGAAATGACTAGTACTGATTTCATCTACCTAGATGCTATTTTTCACCAACCCCGTTTTAAGAAGTGCAGCAATCAATCACACCACTTCAGTGGGAAACGAAATTCTGATTCAGATAAGTTTCCGTTGAACATCAAAGTGGCCAAAAAACTCGCATATCCTCGGCAAACTACCCCGACCAATCGCGGCAGTGAACAGTCTCAGCTCACAATGAGCTTGAAATTATGGAAATTCGAGGTGAATTCCTATGGTTTAAATAATCTGCGTGCTTCAGAATGTAGACATATTCATAATTTTTGATCTTACTCATGTGAGGGATCAAATTAGGTGGTCATCGCAATCTGTACTCTTCTGACAGCTCCGTTTCCATCTGTATACGATGGGAAGGATTTCACCCAAAATGTTTCCCGTCATTGCTGTCCTTTTCCTGTTGAAAGCGATTGAAAACGATTATCGCATGACATAGACGACAGTCAGAATTGTTCCCAAACGATAGCGCTAGGCAGATATTTAGTAGGCAACGCGGAATTCCGAACCGGAAGAGGACTAGGTGAGATAACAGAACTACGAGTGAGTGTGTCGATGTACGAGAAAGTCAACTCCACCAATATCTACTGACAGAATCTTCTCTTCATGTACTATAAGTGCTTTAAGATTGAGCTTACACACGAGTGTCATCACGTTCTTGTTTGCTCCTTTCTGGTTTTTTCCTAGAGGAAGGTCGGCTAGTGTTATATGGTATGCAATTGCAAAGTACGCCTGATAGCAACGAACCGAGAACACTGTTTTGACGTCATAGGTGCACAGTATCTATGGCTTTTTTGCAGTGATAACCAGAAGAATCAGGTGCTTTATCGTATCTCACCCTATCGCTGAATGCTTATTATTCGGGTTTTTCTCTACACAGGTTTTTCCCTGGTATTTCTCCCTCTTTCCCTCCCTTCCCGTCTATTGCTCCAAATCGAACGTTTCGCGGTTAGCGTTCTGTTCAGAAAGCAACAAATCCAGAAGATTCCTTGGTTATTTGTGCATGTGCAACCATACGGAGCGCCTAAACTTAGCTCTGAAACGGAGGTTGGCTCCGAAGATGAGCTCACTTTCTACGCAATGCGCCGTTTACTTACACTTTCCGTACGTAGGTAATCATGTTGTTTACATGTTTATGGAAACCGTGTCCTGTATCCTGCATTTCGATTCGACTGACAACTTATAAGGAACTCTCATATACATAAGAGCTGTTCGGCCGCCTAAAACAACTAAGTTCTACGTCTACTCTAGGAAAGTATGAATTGTTACTGCAAACAAAACAAATAAAAGGCACCTGGTATGAAAAATGTAAAGATGGTATAGTGAGTGGAACGAGGGGAACGTTCTGACTAGGTGATTGTTGTTGGATACCTAAGCCACTACTTGACTACCGGGACCACAGAAAAATACAAGGCAATATTTTAAAAAGCTAACGTCATGAGCTAAAGAGCAAGAGCCGTATGAAAGCTTTCTAACGACTTCGTTGATCATGTTGACGAACGCCTCTTCACTGAGGATACTGCTCCAGAAGACCATGATACTTTCGAAAACACGAAAGTTTTGGCGGAGAGAAAGAGGAGATGGCGAATTTTACATCACTCCGAATGCCCACATTTTCCAGCTATGTGACCTTATTACTTAATGCGATGTAGCTGAGGCAATACGGTGTCGATCTGTCGTCGTCTTTTCTACAAGGAATGTAATGGAACTTTTACGGGTAGAATTTCTATGTACATCAGATTCGTTGTTTCGTCGACAAGCGTTACAAAGGTTACGTTCGTCTCAATGCTACCAAATTTTTCCGATGCGCACAAAGGATAATGCAATAAACAAGTTTCTCGATAGAAAACATGTTTCAGCGATCCTAACGAAGACATAGAGTTGGTCCGTGAAACGCAAACAGTGCCATGATCTTACCAAATCAAATGAGTGGATTTCGTACAAAACCATTCATATACAATCCATAAGACGATCATCGTTAACAGCCTTTCTAGACCTTTTATAATAATCAAGGATTATTAGAGAATAAAGGAAAATTAAAACTACGAGAAGCACAAGTGGTTGACGGCTTTTCACTTAGTAAAGTCAACCATGACGTTGCCTAGCACCGAATCAATGGTACTCTTCAAACTATTCTTCGCCTTCAGAATTTCGGGAAGGAAAAATCATGGGTGGTCTTTTTCCACCGAGAATTTTGGAAGTTAACATGAAAGGAAGAACGAGAGAGAGAGAGAGAAACGAATGGAACACTACGGCGATTGCTTCCTTCTCGCGAAAAAGAAAGGGGCGGACCAGCATTCTTTCGTCAGAGTTGGTGAAAAAGTTCAACCGTTGAGTGACTGTGACCAATAGCTACATAGATTTTTAGGCATTTTTAGGCATTATATCAATAATCCCAACCCCACGTACCTTCTCATCTCGGATTAATCAACAGCCTCCAGAAGTACGCAGCAATCGCTTCAAGCTTAAATTTTCCCTTTTCCTAGTAAAGCCTTCGAGTGTTGCAGATGCTGTTCAAATCTGCAAATTAGGTGGTCATCGCAATCTGTACTCTTCTGACAGCCCCGTTTCCATCTGTATACGATGGGAAGGATTTCACCCAAAATGTTTCCCGTCATTGCTGTCCTTTTCCTGTTGAAAGCGATTGAAAACGATTATCGCATGACATAGACGACAGTCAGAATTGTTCCCAAACGATAGCGCTAGGCAGATATTTAGTAGGCAACGCGGAATTCCGAACCGGAAGAGGACTAGGTGAGATAACAGAACTACGAGTGAGTGTGTCGATGTACGAGAAAGTCAACTCCACCAATATCTACTGACAGAATCTTCTCTTCATGTACTATAAGTGCTTTAAGATTGAGCTTACACACGAGTGTCATCACGTTCTTGTTTGCTCCTTTCTGGTTTTTTCCTAGAGGAAGGTCGGCTAGTGTTATATGGTATGCAATTGCAAAGTACGCCTGATAGCAACGAACCGAGAACACTGTTTTGACGTCATAGGTGCACAGTATCTATGGCTTTTTTGCAGTGATAACCAGAAGAATCAGATGTTTTATCGTATCTCACCCTATCGCTGAATGCTTATTGTTCGGGTTTTTCTCTACACAGGTTCTTCCCTGGTATTTCTCCCTCTTTCCCTCCCTTCCCGTCTATTGCTCCAAATCGAACGTTTCGCGGTTAGCGTTCTGTTCAGAAAGCAACAAATCCAGATTTCTTACTCTTACCTAGTCTAGTAAAAGGATAAAGGATAAAGCCCTCGGCGTTGATCAATCCCTGAGGGTGCGCCATGCATTCGACTTCATTAAGAATCGTTGGAGGTGACTGAATGCATATCTGGCCTTTACAATGACTCGCGGTGGCCTGCCGATGTATCGAGCCCGTGCTGCTATCCTCCCAGACAAGTCTGGTACCAATTTGCCCACCCCGGAGCGATGGAAGGCTTGGTGGGCCATGGGACCTAGTCTAGTACGCTGAAGTAATCGAATTTCTCAATTTTGGAGACATTGGTTTGGCAAGAATGTAAATTAGGAACTTTTGTTTTCATGTCGAAGACAATCAACAACAGATGAGGTAGAGTGGAAAAAGATGGAGGAATTAGTATGAGAGCGCAAGAAAAGTGGACCATAACAAATCTCCGAAAACTGAATAAAGCCCAAGAGCTATCTATCGCCTTTGTTTTCGTTTCGTAACGGACAGCTGATTGCTACCGTCATGGATTTTTTTTTTCATTTCGTTACCTTCAAAAAGACAACACTGCTGTCGTTGAAAAATCCACAGAAACGTGTCAACTCAAAAGAAACTTGTTGTTACACCACCTCTGCCACTGAAAGACTCAAACACTAAAGCAGCCAATTCCTGTTCCAAGAGCGTCTTATTCTACATGGTCGAATATGCGGTATAGCAGATCGATGTCTGGAGAGGAGAGCTTTGAATGTTGTGGAAAAGATAATGCAGCTGACTTACAATGTTCCAACTTGAGGTTCAACTGAGGTTTTCAGAGTTCAATGTGGTCATTAAAGTGACATGCAATCTGCTTATGGGTATTCCCGTTCTCTTGTATCATCTGTAACCCCGTTAATCATCGAGTAACACGGGCCGCAAAGTAGGGTGTAGACTTGTTCCATTGGTTCCTATCTCTTGCCAGATTACCCAATGAGCTCAGCTAGCTGGAAACATATGAAAAGCCTCAAAATTCTACTATGCTATCCACTATTTCCATTGTTTTTTTTTTGGAGATGTTTCATTTCTGGGACTGCCATAACAATATGTTTACTCTAAGCTAGGCTACAAGTGGAAATATCGGATTTCTTATCAGCTTAGCCACGAATTAAGCACTGATTGTGCATTTCCATTAAAGGAAACAAATTTTGTTTTCAAGAAAACAGTTTATTAGAATGGCGCTTTGTAACAGTAATCGTTCGCCGGTAGTCTTTCCTTCACGCGCTGAACTTTGACCCTCACTTTCTCCCATCCAACTATGCAGAGTGTAAAGATCTCTCACTGCTAGTGGTGTTAAATGAGTAGACAACGAAAATGAGCATGAAAAGTGCCATCGCGACAGAAGAGGGTGTCGATGCAATTGCGATCTACAGGAATTTCTGGCTATCCTTGGATAAGTTAATAGGAGATGTTAAAAATCGGAGACGAACAAGGACAAAACCGGCAAGGACGACGACAGTATAAAACGAAAGCATAAAAATTCCACCGAGTCTGAAGTCTCAAGCGTTCTTTCCGGGAAGTATGTAAGCATAACTAGTAGAAATAGGATATTTTTCCCACTTTGTATCAGAATCCATAACGCTACAATTACAACTTAAGGTTACACATTGCTAACGCATAGGAGAAATGGCCTGTGTTACATGAAGGAGAACGCGCGAAAGTTGGAAAGGCGACTATTGATTTTTCGAAAGAATGCTTGCAGCAAAACGATGCATGGGGTGCCTTTGTGAATTAAAATCAATTCAGAACTTTTTCCTAATACAGGTATATAGGGTTTCTAAGCCTACATGAGGACGAAAACCAAGGGTGGAGCGCTATGTCGCACAGGAATGAATAAGTGAAACCAATGAGATGAAATCGATCGATAATACGACATAACTGTAACAATTCGGGGAAGGAGTGGTTTCCGAGCGATGCTGAGTAATGGTTTCGAGACTTGATTTCATTATCCTTACCCATTCGGATGGACACAGTCTTTCTATGTCCATCAGGACGGACATGGATAGAACGCAGGACGACGAGGAACACCTTCATAAATCCGAAAATCACGACGAGGAATCTTGTTATCATTCTCTTATAGGCAAAATACAACGAATGCCAAGTATGCGTGAAAAAATGAAATTCGAAACTGTCATCTGAAGGCTTCTGTCAGAAATTCTTGCCGGGACCCATGTAGCAACAGAGTGCTGGATTCAATTCATCTGTCATACTGGCAGTTTAATTGTCTTCAACTGCTTAAATTTTTCTTTTATTGTACTATCGACAAATACAGATTTGAAAATGGAGCCCAGTTCCTATAAAATGGGCGGGCTTTCTTCTTCCTTCGTACCTCAGTTGTGCCCTTTGAAATTGGAAGAAAGTGTCACATATTAGTCATATGACTGACTATCGAGGAAGTCGTATAAAAGATGATGAAGATGAAAGGTGGAAGATAAGAGTACATGAAAGTAATGTATAGGCTAATGTGTGGTAGTGAAGTCCACTGGCACTGGTCATCAAAAAAACCTAGATGTTCTTCATTAGAAAGAGTACTGTGATTGAGAGGTATTTTCTTTACTCGTAACAAAAGGAGAAGCAACTTGGCTCCCGAATTTCGGAAGAACAGAATTTAAGTTTCGGCTTACAGGTTTAAAGGGTAGTCGTGACAGAAATGCCTGTGGTACTGCCGCGAGTTTTCTGGCAATAGTTCCACTAACTCCGATTTCTTGCAAAGTGGACTTGGTCTTTTTGTTCCTATGAATTTTCTATATTTTATTTCACTTCCCGGTCAAATTCTTTCCTAAAAATGAGTGTTCAGTTTTATTTTTGAATTCCGTGAATGCTTCATAGTCACAGAAACATGGTAGACGTCCTGTTTTTCTTCACATTTTCTCTGTGGAAGATTCCAGAAATGGTCATCTCCATGCAAGCAGAAAAACCACGAACTGAGGAGCAATGCACCGAAGATGAAGACGTAGGAACTTGACATCTGGTTTTCCTTTTTTTGTTTCATGATGTTCCTTCCCATCGTTTTCGATTAGAGGCTATTGCAGGCCGAGATCCAGGACGTCGAGCTGCTACAAAACCATGGAATAGTAAGGTTTTTTGTTCATTTAGCACATTTAATGGCTTCTATTTATTCATTTACATTGTGTAGAACATGGCAGACATCAAAAAACTACAATCTGTTGGAATTTGTACAGTAAAAGGAGTAATGATGACGACGAAGAAGCGTTTAGCTGAAGTGAAAGGTCTCTCAGAAGCTAAAGTGGATAAAATCAAGGAAGCAGCATGTAAAATTATGGTGAGTAACCTTAATGTTGTTTCTGGTTATGGCGTTATGTTCGCTTAAGTACTCTTTTTTGTTATTCTTGTTTTCGTTGAATTTATAAAATCAAGGAAGCAGCATGTAAAATTATGGTGAGTAACCTTAATGTTGTTTCTGGTTATGGCGTTATGTTCGCTTCTTTTTTGTTATTCTTGTTTTCGTTGAATTTACCTTCATAGAAGAAAGAGCTTTTAACTTCTTCTTTTTAGAAGAATGGCTTCATTACGGCACTGGAAGTGTGCACAAGGCGTAAGCAATGTTTCAAAATATCAACTGGAAGTTTGGAGTTTGACAAGCTTCTTGGAGGAGGTATTGAAAGTCAAAGCATCACCGAAGTGTTCGGAGAGTTCCGTACTGGAAAAACTCAGCTGTCACATACACTGTGTGGTAAGTCTCATGGTCTGACTGTATGGAAATGTCGTTTTACTCTACAGAAGCCACTACTAGTTCCCCTAGGTTTTTGACAAGGGCGCGTGTGGTGGCAGTGGTTGGAGGCGTCCTGCTACACACATGTGGAAGCGATCCCCTCGCATACACTGTGTGGTAAGTCTCATGGTCTGACTGTATGGAAATGTCGTTTTACTCTACAGAAGCCACTACTAGTTTCCCTAGGTTTTTACTGACAAGGGCGCGTGTGGTGGCAGTGGTTGGAGGCGTCCTGCTACACACATGTGGAAGCGATCCCCTCGCCCCACCAAGCCTTCCATCCCTCCGGGCTCGGCGAATCGGTGGCAGACTTGTCTGGGAGGATAGCAGCACTGGCTCGATACATTGTTAGACCTGCGCCGGTCGTTGTATATGCCAGATATGCATTCAGTCACCTCCAAACGATGCTTAATGAAGTCGAATGCATGGCGCATCACTCAGGGCTTGATCAACGCAGAGAGATTTATCCTTTTAGCGTTTATTGATCTTTTTTAAATGGGTTTCTGGTCTTACAACACCGGTGTGAGCACGTTTCACTGGGAGAATTTGAATCATTCTGAGATTCGATTTCAGTTGAGAACGTGGTAAAAAAAAAAAATCACATACACTGTGTGGTAAGTCTCATGGTCTGACTGTATGGAAATGTCGTTTTACTCTACAGAAGCCACTACTAGTTCCCCTAGGTTTTTGACAAGGGCGCGTGTGGTGGCAGTGGTTGGAGGCGTCCTGCTACACACATGTGGAAGCGATCCCCTCGCCCCACCAAGCCTTCCATCCCTCCGGGCTCGGCGAATCGGTGGCAGACTTGTCTGGGAGGATAGCAGCACTGGCTCGATACATTGTTAGACCTGCGCCGGTCGTTGTATATGCCAGATATGCATTCAGTCACCTCCAAACGATGCTTAATGAAGTCGAATGCATGGCGCATCACTCAGGGCTTGATCAGCGCCGAGAGATTAATCCTTTTAGCGTTTATTGATCTTTTTTAAATGGGTTTCTGGTCTTACAACACCGGTGTGAGCACGTTTCACTGGGAGAATTTGATTCATTCTGAGATTCGATTTCAGTTGAGAACGTGGTAAAAAAAAAAGGAAACGGAAGAATATTTGTGATCTTTATCATGTTTCTTAGCACATCCAAGAAGAATTCGGCAAACGTTTCTGTTCTGGTTTTCATTTATTGGTCAATAATTTTAGCCACCTGTCAATTACCAAATGGCAACTATCGTGGTGGAAAAGTAATATTCATCGACACTGAGAACACGTTGTAAGTACTCTCTTCTTTTTAAGGTCAATATCAGTAGTATAATTACTAAAAATGTTGTGCCATTTTTAATGGATCGATCGCTTATGTACGATTTCAGTCGACCTGAACGCTTACGCCCCATTTGTGACAGATTCAACATTGAGCAAGAAGCGATGCTTGAAAATGTGCTGTATGCCAGAGCCTTTACGTCTGATCATCAGGTAAAGAATTGGTGTATAAGACAGCTATTAAGTCAGATTTTTGCTAATGGACTTTTGTTTGTACAGTTCTGTTATCGTTGTAGATGGAGCTGCTAGATTATGTTGCTGCCAAGTTTCATGAGGAGATGGGTATCTTCAAGCTACTTATCGTAGACTCGATAATGGCTCTTTTTAGGTGAGTAATTTATAGCTGTTCTTTATCTTCATTCTTTGCGGAAAGGTTTTTGCATTTTTAGAGTTGATTACTCCGGGCGAGGTGAGCTGGCTGAGCGACAACAAAAACTGGCCCAAATGATGAGCAGGCTTCAAGTACTATTTTGAGCATTTTTTTTTGAGGTTTTGCATGGTTATATCGTGGAATTTTTTTCCGATTTTTTTCTGCCACTTTTAACACTCTTTCAATTGATACTCCTCAAATTATGCCATGGTTTTTTTTTTAACTAACTAGGTCTATTAAAAAGAAGATTTTACCGCGAAAAAGATTCTCACAGAGCATTTTCATGCATTTAGATGTCGGTGTTGCTGTTTCTTAAAATCTTTTTTAACCCTTTCAGTATCTTATAGTTGCATACTGCCTAGAAACTTGGGATGAATTACTTTTTCCGTATTGAGAAAGGGTTGTAATAGACCTGTAGTTAGACCGTTTTTCGGTCTTTATGAATCCAGACGGAAAAAAGTGTTTGGGTATTTACTTTTGTTGCAAATGTATACGGTTCTCCGAATGATCAAATTTGCGCAAATTTATTGAATTGTACCAGTCAATTGTAATGATGCTTATTAGTTTCACGGAAGAGTAAAAGGTCTTCCTTTTGTAACTGTTCTGAAATTTTCAACAGTTTTCCATTATTTAGAAAATAGCTGAAGAATACAATGTGGCCATATTCATTAGCAATCAAATGACTGCCGATCCGGGTGCTGGTATGACATTCCAGGTGAGGTCAGATTTGCTGCACGTTTCCTCAAAAAGTTTTATTCTACAAGAGAAATCTACATATTTGTAGGCAGGTGAGATTGTCTAGTTGTCAATAATTGTCTGTCTAATATTTGGTCAATGGAGCTTGTTAATTCCCTTATGTGCAATATCATGATGATTGTTTATTCTACTTATATTCAATTCGGCAAAACGTTATGGCAACTGTATCCCTTCATGCTTTCCCGTTTTATCGTGCATGATATTGCATGTGGATGTCGTCGTAAGATGTGCTGCAGTGACCTAATCCATTGGCGGCAACTCAAGCAGTTTATACTGTCGTCGTTTCTATGAACGAGGCTAACTACGAATACATCAGTGCCGTGAATCGTCACTGGGCAGAAGGGGTTTTTTGACAAGGTATTAAACCTCGCTCGAAAAGAGTTGAGGACTACATTTGATGGTCTGACGGCATGGCAACCAACTGACAATGCTTTCTCGGAGTCTCAAATGGAGAACTGTTCGGCATACCTGAGACACATTGAGTCCATAAGGACCGCTCTACCATTCATTTGAAATGAGCTAAATATTCTAGCACCTTTTTATTCGACAGTGACTACATCTTCAAGATACTAACACTGTTTCGTTAAGGCAGATCCGAAGAAGCCTATCGGTGGTCACATTTTGGCACACGCATCAACAACTCGTATTATGCTAAAGAAGGGACGCGGTGAGACTCGCATCGCTAAGGTAACTGAGTTTATAGCCTTTATTTAAACAGTCTGATTTATTGTCACATCATCCTATGTTTACTTGCATATGATTAATGTTGAAAGGGTCTGTTACCATCCATATTTCGCCAGTTCTATTCTAATTGAATGAAACAGTTATTTTTCGTAGATTTATGATAGTCCGGACATGCCAGAAAACGAAGCCACATTCGCCATTTCGAACGGAGGAATTGTTGATGCGAAGGAATAGGTAGACATGGCATATTGGGCTAGATCTAATAATTTGGTAGTAATAATTGCGGGTTGGTGTGTTCTTTACTATATTGTAAGTGTAATGGAGAATACATTTATTCTTTAAGTGTTTTTGGAAATAGGTCCGTCGTTCTCATTGTTCTCTTCACATTCTATTCATTTTACTACCTTTCTTAGTTTCATTGCTTTAATTATCCAAGCCATGCCTTTTTTGCCACAATCCTTTTGTTGATTATGTTGTTACTGTAGTATAATTTTTTTTTGAGAACTTCTAGAATCTCTTTTCTCAAATATGAAGGCATAGAGATCTGATTTAGAGTCTCATTCATTCTCCTGTGAATACCTTCTGTACAATTGTTGTTGTTAAACTGTACAATGATGGTTCTTTTATAAACTTGTAGAGTTGGCTTGTATTCAAACGTTTGTCACATGATTAAGAATTTTATTAGTTGCAGAGATCAACATGGAAGTACTGTAAAAAGGCGGCTGTACTGGGCATAGGAGGCTGGTAACAACGGCTTCAGAGTTTAGTAAACAAATTGGTCATTACTAGAACTAATGGCGAAGTGCGAAAATTGTTTATTAAACAGTTTGACACATTGTGATAAATTCGTTTACAGTTATGGCTCCTTTTCCGTCGGTGTCTGCCTGAAAAAAAGAATCCTCTCGAGATTTAATATCATTGTGTTTACGTCGTATGCCACATAATTGGGTAATTACTTGATACTTTGTACTTGAACGGCCCATCCTCAGTGGTTGTGCGGGTCCCAGCATAATCACCATTTTTCGGAGGTTTGCTGGCTAAACCATTGTGGTTCCCTGGAATCCTGAGGTCAGCCCAGCCAAAGTCTGCCCCAGCTCTTCACTACGACGGGCAGTCGCAGCCCTTATGGATCAGAGGGAGATTTGCCACTATGCGACTAGATTGATACTAGGACGGTGGTGGATCCAGGTATTGTCTTACTCTTAGCTAGGCTTCCTGATGGAAACGCCGGACTACTCAGCTTGAGAGACCCTGTCAGGGGGTGAATCCCTTGCTGTACATCGCAGTCCGACAGTCAGGACATCCAGCCACGATGAGGCGGTAGATTGTTGGGAGGATCTCAGCATTATTGTGGATATACTTCAATATCATACCTTGCGATGAAGAAAGAAGAGGCAGTAAGTAAAAAGTGACTACGTGAGGTAGATATTTTATACCTGTTGTATTAATGCAGCGGCTTCTTTGACAGTTATTTTGGTCCTTAACGTTTCGCTCCATGCCACCACCAATTCTTCAGCTGAGAGCTGCAAAAAGCCAGAGAAGTATTAGTGCAAACGGCTTTTCAATGCTGTTTTATGATGAGTAGCGAAATGCGATGAATTCGATTCCTATTCACAGAAAGGGAAAGGACGTACCAATCCATCTTTATTCCTGTCGAATTTATCAAACATAGCATGTATATCAGCTTTGCAGTCATTTAACTGAAAACACTTATTTTTTCTACAGAAGAGACAGAAGAAGATTACAGAAGTTCGTTTTCCATGCCACCACCAATTCTTCAGCTGAGAGCTGCAAAAAGCCAGAGAAGTATTAGTGCAAACGGCTTTTCAATGCTGTTTTATGATGAGTAGCGAAATGCGATGAATTCGATTCCTATTCACAGAAAGGGAAAGGACGTACCAATCCATCTTTATTCCTGTCGAATTTATCAAACATAGCATGTATATCAGCTTTGCAGTCATTTAACTGAAAACACTTATTTTTTTTACAAAAGAGACAGAAGAAGATTACAGAAGTTCGTTCTGAGACATTTCTCGAGTCTTTAAGGAAAGTAAGTTGGTAGAGGAGGTCTGGACTTAAGGGCAAAATCGGAGAATGAACGTTCGTTGAACCGAAACTGGTTATCGAGAGCCGTTTTTAAATAGATGGAAGAATTAATTTCCATTTCAGAAACTATCTATGCTGGTAAAGCAACCGACGGATTTATAATAGAGGATGGTTGCTGCTAATAGTGAATATGATAGAGGCAAAGAAGAAAAAGAGAAGATTGATTGTTACAAGTTAGAATCCTCTTTTATAGCATCGTAATTGAAATTGTCATTGTCTATTTTTGGCTCAAGGTAGGTTCTAAAATCTTGCACTAAAAGGTGTACAAGTAAAATTTAGGCGTTTTACCAGGGAATTGTAAAGAACGCTTCATTGGGAGCAAAAACGAAGCAAGTAGCATTAGTACCGAAAGCTTCGGTAAGAGAAATTCCGCCACTCTGCTTATCCATATTTTTGCCATCTTAATAAGCTTTTTTTTACCCCGGAAACTGCTGCTTGTGGTTTGTAACCTATTGCAATTTTATTAATATATATGTCCTATATACCTTAATCTTTGAAGTGATAGCGGCGAGAAATTCCTCGAAGTCAATCTCGCCGTCGCCGCTCTTATCAGACGATCGCATCACAGCCTGTACGACTTTCGGCGAAACGTCACATCCGAATCCACATAGCATTTGCGCAACCTAATCATCCACGTAGAAATGGTATGTACAAAGGAAACTACAAGAAAAAGCCTATATGTCTATTCAGTTCTTTCTTGACCAATGCATCGGTTATGCAGAGTTTATGCATTGAGCGTACAATGCAAAGGTAGTGACTATTTCATGGGCGAGATTTTCATTTAGACGCTTCGTGACTTTGTGGCTTTCTTCCGTCCTTTATCACGAAAGTTTTACACTTGGATTCTAGTCATTGTAGAAGGGTATCGATATAGTTGTAATGGAAGATGTATAGCAATATTTCAGCCTTTCACGTATACTTCTGCACCTCATTTATAAGAGAGCGCTAGGCAGATCCTCCTAACGGTTTACCGCCGCCTCATCGTGGCTGGGAGGTGTTCCTGGGTGTCGGGCTGCGATATGCAGTAGGAGGATTCATCCTCCCGGCAGGGTCTCCCAAGCTGGGAAGGAGTCCGACGTTTCCACTAGGAAGCCTAGCTAAGAGTAAACTAATACCAGGATGCTCCACCGTCCTGGTATCAAACTCGCATAGTGGCAAATCTCCCTGTGATCCACAAGGGCTGCGACTGCCTGTGGTGGTGACGGCCTAGGGCAGACTTTGACCAGGCTGACCTTGGGATTCCAAGAACCACATGGCTTAACCAGCAAATCTCCGAAAAATGGAGATTGTGTTGGGGCCCGCACAACCAGTGAGGATGGGCCGTTCAAGTATCAAGTATTAAGCTAGGCAGACATCGATGGCGTAACTGAGTTTGAAGCGAAGGTGATCGGCAGGAAACTTGACAAACTCTAATCGCCTAAATTTAGTGTTTGGCCGATCAACTTTTGTTGAGCTCACCAGTTGTGCATGGGTTAATCCAAAGTTACCAACGATAAGAGACCACGATTAGACAGCCAGGAGTAGCTGAGGTACTTGCAGAAATCGTTCTTCTCTTTTTGGCAGGATCATGCAGACAGGATAAGTGAGCTAAAGTCGAGATCGGATGCACTTGTTTATGAGTGTTCTGAAAGCGATTCACGACATTGCTCTTGTTCTTTAATTAGAGGGTACCCATTGAGTACATTAGACCGAATAAAGCAGATGGTGTTCTCACTCCACTCGCTTCACGATCAACTAAACAACTCAACAAGTAAGTAACATTGATGCAGATTCCTTATACCATCTTGTTTATCTCTCTACATGACTGCGGCTGTATGATTTATTTTTAACAGTGAAGATTTATAGTGAATGATCCTGTTTATGAGCACTCGAGGGCACTTTATTGTCCTAGAAAAGAGGCTTTTGTGAGACTTCTCCGTCCACCTAAACGCTTGTGTTCTTTTGACATGAGCAGTGAAGTAGCTTTTCGTTTAGTTATCTATTATACTTGTTTATTAGAACCAAAACGAAAAAAGATCTGAATCAAGACTGGGCAAAAATTGATCTCAAAATTTCTTCGTAGAGTTCCCAGGATCGACTTTCTATTAACCTCGGCATTGGAGTATGAATACGTTGTTTTCTTGTTCAGCAATCGCGAGGTTGTTATACAGCATACATTTACTTCCATAGAAAAACACACAATACAATACAACAGTAGTTGATGTTTCGGCAGTATCACCTTCTTCAGAGCCTGGAAGAGTACACTGATATACAATTTATTAGGCCAAATACTTCAATAACACATGCAGTAATCCATAGAAAAACACACAATACAATACAACAGTAGTTGATGTTTCGGCAGTATCACCTTCTTCAGAGCCTGGAAGAGTACACTGATATACAATTTATTAGGCCAAACACTTCAATAACACTTACAGTAAGACGAAAAACTTCATGGCAATTAGATGATCAACAGCTTCTCGAAAAACTCATCGCTTTTTTACATGAATTCCAATGAGGAAGGTAAGAACAGCTGATTATAGTCGCATATGGTTGATGATTGCGCCACCCCACATCAGAAATTGATATGAAGATACGGGGCCAGGTCGCGTGTGACCTCTGGGCATTCCTCCCTGCTATTCATTGCGGGATTTTTGGCATTTATCCAAAAAGCCTCGAGGAACTTGAGCGTTGGTGTTTTAGTCTCCTTTGCGAGGATATTGTCATTAACTTCAAAACCGTCTTCTCTATTCTTTTGTATCCTATGCGTGCCTAGTGGGGTACTTTGCCTTACTTTTCGTTTGCCATCTAGGTGTTCCACATGTGGGGCGGCGCAGTCATCAATCATATGCGACTATAATCAGCTGTTCTAACCTTCCTCATTGGAAGTCATGTAAAAAAAAAGCGGTGAGTTTTTCGAGAAGCTGTTGATCACGTAATTGCCATAGAGTTCTTTCGTCTTTTAGTAAGTGTTACTGAAGTGTTTGGCCTAATAAATTGTATATCAGTATACCCTTCCAGGCTCTGAAGAAGGCGATGCTGCCGAAACGTCAGCTACTGTCATATTGTATTGCATTGTGTGTTTTTCTATGGAAGTAAATGTATGCTGTATAGCAACCTCGCGATTGCTGAACAAGAAAACAACGTATTCATTTCTCCGTAGATAATAGAACACGACTCCATATTCAAAGATTACTAGATTTATTAACTCTGCTTAAGATGCGTACCTGTCAGATACACTCTTTAAAAATGTAATTTGAACTTCCAGTTAAGGACACCAAAGATTTCCGGCATTGATTTGATACTCTAATAGACAATCGAAATCTCTTGCCGAAGCTCTAGCGATGGTCCACTAATTTTTAAAACGAGACCAAAGATTGTTTAGTCGTGGTGACGATACTGATTTTTTCCAAACACAAACAAGTGGATTAAATAGAGCGAGGTGGACGGGGTAGAAAATGATGCCCTGGATAAGTAAGTTGATTACTTGCGGAGAAAACCACCATCGATGACATTGCGTGGAAGAATTCTCTTAAAGTGATGTTTGAAGAATCAAGTACGAATTTTCGGAAGCTGGTCGTGTTTTGAGTGCCGATTACCTTTCTGGAATAGTTCCTACGACCAACTTTGCAGAAACATCAGCATTAATTCTTAGGTTCTTGGAGGTTTGATAAGCCAGCTTATGTTTGCTAAACATTGTTTACTTGGTTGTAGATGGTACTTCACACGACTGCATCTTTTCTAGAACCATAGGACTTTAAGGAAATAAAATAGGTGGAGATAAGAACTAAAGTGGGAGAAAAGCTGTTCAACAACATCGTTTCAGATCATCATGGGTAGACACAACATTTTTTGGAATATCAGAGTCCCCTGTACTATTCGATGGGCTAAATTGCATAGCTTTGATTTTTTCCTACAGAAATCCTACATGCTGATTTCGACATGAAAAAAGCGAGGTACTAATCGTCACTGAGATAATGATGATCTTAAAATTCTTGTGTAAAGTGGGGAACTCCTATGTCTTACTATTTCTTTCCCAATCAAAGTTGTGATTGTGTTCGTCATTTGTTAAAGACATTTATACCTAAAAACGAACACTCCAGTGTTTCCCAGTGTCACTCGAGAAAATATGATTAAATACAACCACTATGATGCTGAGTTATTTGCGAAACTTGGACCACAGATTTTGAGAAAGGCAGAGCATGCGCCTCAGTGTGCAGTGACTAAAACGTAAGCTCTCGGATAGGGTAATCGCAGGTTCGAATCTGGCCTGCGGTTCCAGTTGTGGAAATATCTCAGCTTCATAGTGATCTAATTTCACATCATACCATTCCATGAAAAATAATAATGGATGGTAAATGAAAATTAAATATTATGATTAAACAGTTTTGTTGCATACCTCGTTGGCAGTAATTGTTCCAGAGCCGTCATCATCCATTGCAACGAAAATTTTGTACACCTAAAAACTGCTGTTATCCACTGCTATTGCTGTAGTCTAGTTCGTCTTTGTTTATTTTGATTTGATGCCGTTAGAGAATAGTTTAAGACCACATCCTGATTCGTATCCTACCTCAAGGCCACCAAGCCTTCATCCCTCCGGGGTCGGAAAATTGGTACAATCTTGGTTGCTAGAAGCTCCCTCTAACCTCGAAAGACCGTCGACGGCGTGTGGAAAAAACCTGGCAGTCCTTAACACGACTGTCCGATTGATTCCAAGGAGAATCCACTCAGCCAGCATTCAGCGACATTCACGAACAAGACCAACATGCTCAAGCGGCAGTCGCACACACACGTGGTTCCGAAAACTTTCGTACGGCGAATTCGAGGAAAATAAATCTAATTAACCCTTTTGAGATAAAGTTGGTTCTTCGATAACTGAAGATAATTTCGGTAATTCGGGGCTATTTCAAGAGTTCGGTTTGTAGATTTATAGAGAGGACTTTTCTCTATCGCATTTCGCATTGATAGAGTTTACAGCCTTTATACAGTGTCCTTCCAAATTTAAACATTTCTAGCATTAAAACTTTTGCAAAATTGGTAACACAATATAAGTTCATTATTGGAACATAGGGCGCGTGTGGCGCAGTGGTTGGAGGCGCCACTGCGACGCGCACGTGGAATGCGCCCATGGCCCACCACGCCTTTCATCCCTCCGGGGTCGGCAAATTGGTACCAGACTTGTCTGGGAGGATAGCAACACTGGCTCGATACATCGGCCGGCCATCGCGAGTCATTGTAAAGGGCAGATATGCATTCAATCACTTCCAACGTTAATGAAGTCGAATGCATGGCGCATCCCTCAGGAATTGATCAGCGCCGAGAGTTTTATCATTTATCCTTATTTATCGGAACATAGATCGGAAACGAAATCGATAAACCGAAAATGGGAGAGATAATTTTTTACTATAGGCAAGGATGTGTAGATTATGAAATCTTTGATTGCAGCTAATAAGATTTACTTTGAGCTGATGTGGTATCTGTTGGTTTAAAGTTGAAGGCAGTGATTAGTTTCGCACGTTATGACTGCTATAGAGGTCACGCCGTCGCGTAAGTGCTAAAGAAATACTGGGATCCCCACATTATGTGATATTGGGCCATTCGAAAATTCGAAAATGTCCATCGTTTTAAATATTACGTTCCGATGACTTTTGTGCCTCCTTTAAGAAAAGGAAGAATTAGATAGATATCCACGGATTTTTATTGAATGAACATTTTCTGGATTGGTTTCTGAGGCGTTCATCAAAAAGTGGAAATGCCCATATGTTTTGACAAGCAAAGTAGAGCAGGAACAAGGATACGTTTCCTAGGGACTTGGTTAGTTTTCTTATGGTAGTTGGGATATTCTTAGATTTCCCGATGGAGAACTAATTAGATGACTTAGAAACTTCAGTGTTCCAGTGAAAAGGCAAGTGTTCTTTTAGCTCAAAGTACTCAGTTTATTTTGAGTCAAGAAGAGTACAAAGCCCTTTTTAATGGAAAATTTAACTTGGAAAATGAATGAAACCATAAGGTACTTATTAAATGTCCGATATTTCATAGCTAACGAAAACCGTGAGCACATCCAGTATTGAATGGTTTGGTATTTAGATCTCGTGGACCGTATTCCTTTGAGCTAGTAAGGGTTTACGACTACACTTAAATGCCGGATGTTTTAGAAAGCCGTTAGTTTGAGTGAAAGGAAAGTTCAGGTGGAAAAAAGTCCTATCAAGAATCCATAAAATCATTGCTAGTAGTCAGCATCATGCCACAACAATTTGATTCCACTTAAGCACTTTGCCGTTTTCTAGATTATGAACAAATTTTTGAAGAACTTCCAGAAACGGGGAGTCTTTAGCTTAAACATTTAGATGTCTAAAAGAGGACGCATCAGTAGGTCGTCCTATGATTTGATTGCTTGTAGATCGCTCATTTGTTTCGCTTTTGGCTGTGGTTTATCGTAGCTAGACTAATGAAAGGACAAAATGGATAAATATTCAAGAAATAAAGATCCTCGTAATATAATTGGACGAAAGTAGGAACTTCTTTGATGGGAGAGTCTGAACGAAATCCAGGAAGCCAAGGAAAACAAACGACGTTGTTTCATAGTCATTCTTCATTGAGCAGTAATATCCATTTCATATTACAGTAAGACACTTGATAGCTCAGAAAATACGTCCGTGACGTCGAAATTTTTGTTCCCTTAATGTTGATAGCTTTTTTCATATACCACTTGAACGTACCACTTGAGCCACTAAAATTCTGCCATTCTCAATGACTCTCTTGGGGATGAGGCGACTGAAGCGATGATGATGATGGATGTGAGAAGGGCCACCATCGGAATTTACTCCACATTATGCGTTTATGGTGTAAGTTAAACAGGGTGATTTGACTCTTAAAGGTTGAAGGACGACACGAATCGGTCACGGGGAGTGCGTGGGCACATTATGCCATAATTAAAGGCGATTAGTGTTTTATATTTTATGGAGCTTAAAAGCTACGAAGATGTGTGACGATAACAGAAAGCACTCGAGTCCATTTACTTCGATGCCATGAGTGGTTCTTTTTTAACGAGCCCTTTAAAAATTTGAACGTTACGAAAGCTGGGTAAATGTGATATCACCATTAACGATAGCGTTATGAGGATGGTGATACTAATAGCATAATCTGGTATGACGAAAATGAGTGAGAGAGTCTGAGTTGTTTATTTCACTCAACAAATCAAGGTGCTGCTGTGTGCGCATGTCAAGACGTCAAAGAAATCAGCAAGGACGGATATGCGATGCATCTTAACGGCAACTGGTAGACAAGAACCACTGACAAGAACGTTCCTGAATGCGTTGCAGTAGAGCAAACAACCAAACGATCACAATGCATGTTAACAGTGGTTCCACGAAATGCATGTCCGTTAATGAAGTTCATAGAAAAAAGAGAAGACCTTTAGATTGAACGATAAAGCACAACCAGACAGAGAACTGGTAGGTAACCGTCAATGATGGAGACTATATTAATTGGCAAAGGGGTGATAAATGAAGTTGATATCAATCTCAAGCAAATCCTCAGCATGTCTCAGACTGAGGTTTATATTCAGATCCCACCCCTTACTTCTTTGGAACGAGATACTCCTAGCATCGTCCTTTCGACTGCGCATTCGATAACTCTGAGCTATCTTTCATCCTGCTTAGGCAACGACCAGGTTTCTGACGCATACGTTAGGACAAGAAGAACCGTTGGGTCGAAAAGGTGGGCACGGAGTCGCGTGTTCTTTGCTCTCTTCACTACACCCTCGATGCTCTTGAATGATCCCCAAGGCGCTCGTTTCCTTCTGCTCAGCCATGGAGCTAAGTCGTTCATCATTTTGATTTCCCGATCTAGATAGACATAACTGGAGCATTTGGAGACGACGACTCGAGTGAAAAGTTTGTAGACGACAGACAGCAAGCAGACTGGGTGATAGTTGCCTATATCGTGTAGGTCGCCTTTCTTGAACAACAACACGGTCTTGCTGGTCTTCCACTGAATAGGAACCTTGCATTCAGACAGGTAACGTGTGAAGAGTCGAGCCAGTGTGCTTGCGAGGACTGGCGGGAGGTTCTTCAGATGTTCTGACCTCATCCTCTCCGGACCTGGTGCTGTTCGATTTATCACTGACGAAATGGCATGTCGGATTTCGGAAGGGAGAACCGGAGCTGCAACATATCCATTCTCTTTTATTTCATATGACGGGAAGTGGACGTGGTTATCGAAGAGATCTGAGTAGTATTCGTGGATGATTTTCTCCATTGCCTATCTGGACGCTGTTATTGTTCCGTCTAGGCGTCGGAGTGCAATCATCTTGGTCTTTTGGCGAAGCTTCGGTGGGCTTTGCGAATGCTTTTCCCAGTCTCTGCAGCTTCGACCATTACTGCTGCTCTTCTCTCTTTAAGATCTTTTATCGCCGTTCTGCATCGTTTCGAAAGCTCGGACGTTAGTTCGCGGTTGCCTGCAGCTCGTGCGATTCCACTGTGGCGTATTAGCTCGAGAGTTTCTGGAGACAGACGTCTCTTGGTGACTTTCGAACTCTCAGCTTTCATAGCGCTAAAGCGAAGATGTTGAATGAGCCGATCGTATTCCTCGTCGATGTTGTCGACAACAGCACCTTCCTAACAGCCGACTAATGAGTTGAATAAGTCTCAGTTTGTGGTGGTTCTAGGACTTCGGTTTTCGATTTCAGCGGCTTTTTCTCCTTTTCGCAAGAAATAAAATCTTGTACGAAGGAGACGGTGGTTTGATCCCGTGTAGATATGTTCTACACGAAATATATATATATATTTATGTATCTGTATATACATACATATAAGTATACATGTATGCACATTTAATTTTGTGATCGACCTATATGAATTAGCATATTAATGAAAGTCCATCTGCGCAGGCGGATAATGGTTCGTGAACTCGTGTGATGAATACCCTCGAGGGTGTTCTCAAGAACGATGTTGTTTTATTTTCTGAGGAAAATAAGGCAGTGGAAAAGAAGACGACTAAACCTCTAGCGTTTTGTCTATACTAGGTGACTCGACGAAAAGCCGAAGAAGGCTGTGAGTGACGTTTAGTTCTAAACGAACAGAAGAAGTTTCTAGCCAATGAAAGAACATCGTGAAAGAAAAACAAGAATGACATAATGATGACTAGACATGCAGTGTTGTTTCTGCCTTTATTCTATCGTTTGTAACGGGTAGACGGTATATTTCAAGCTTTCGAAAACAAAAGTGAAACTATTGGAGTGCTCTTAGTTCCGCACGTATCGTAAAATTCTGTTCCACGGACTTCCACGGACATTGAATTCTATCAGTGGTTTACTGCCATACAATGGCCATGATGTGACTGAAAGTTGGATACTAAGGGCTTTATTTTTGCTTCCGATAGCAAATTCTTGTAGGGAATCCCTCATTTCTACCTGAAAATTAAAAAGGTAGAAGCGTTCAGCGTTGAGCAATCCCTGATGGGTGCACTACGCATTCGATTTCATGTAGTTTCGATAGAGGTGAATGAATGCATGTCTTGCCTTTTCAGTGATTTGAAGCCCAATTTTTCGACACCGAATGAATAGAAGTCATGAACTGGGTCTTCTTTCAATTTATGCGAAGTCCGATCTTTATCCCTGCTTCGTTGAGCTCGTTGATCATCATCTCTGCTTCGCTAGCACTTCTTGAGAAGATGACAATCGTCGGAAAAATGAAGGTTTGATAGGAATTTTCCATCAATACGTATGCCTTTCTCATCCCAATCGAGTGACTTCATTATCCACTGCAGTGCGGCACTGAACAGCTTTGGCGATATTGTGTCGCTCTGTCGAACCCCTTATCCTATGGGTATGGTAAAAGGTCGATGGAAAAGCTGTATTTCCGTAGTACAGTTCCGATAACAGTCAGACGGAGTTCTTATGTAGCACGGGTCCACTCCTTGGTCGATGAGTGCTGATAGGATTGCATTCGTTTCGACACTGTCAAACGCTTTTTCATAGACGACGAAGGTTAGGACTAGAGGTAAGTGGTATTCCCGACAGACTTCGATGACCTTGGACACGGTTTGGATGTGGTCCATGCAGCAAAATCCTTTTTGAAATCCTGCTTGTTCGACTGGTTGCGCCTCATCCAATGTCCTTGATATACGCGAGAGGATAATCTCCGTGAAAAGCTTGTAGAGTACATTTAACAAGCATATAGGACGATAGTTACGAAGATCCTTTCGGTCTCCTTTCTTAGGGAGGATGACCGTGCGAGACGTCCTCCATTGGTCTGGGATTTTTTCCTTTTGAAGGTATGCTGTCATATGGTCTGCGAGAAGTACATGTAAATTGTGGCCTCCAGCTCTAAGGAAATTGGTGGTGATATTGTCTGGTCCTGGAGCTGTGCCTCTTTTCATGCTTTCTATCGCAACTCGAACCTCCGACGGAAGAATTCCAAGTGGTGTTTCTCCAGCGGGGATATTA
>MQTX01000058.1:2073748-2139779 GCA_009735665.1 Angiostrongylus cantonensis | reverse complement strand
GGGACCTTCTCTCCACGGATCACAAAGGTCCCGTTGTTTAATTGGCGTATGTCGGTCTTCTTGATTTTTGTTTCTTGTAATGCGATCACATGAAATTTGATCCGATCTGCAGCTGCAAGAAGGGCGTGAAGATCGGCGTCTGTGGAGAGTGTTCTGGCATTATACGTGCATAGTAAGAAACAATCTCCATGGCGTGTAGTACGTGTGCTTTTCAGATCCGGCTCTAATGACGTCCTGCGCAACCCGAGATTTTCTGGCCTCTCACCGGTCGTCTCACCGCCGGACGTCATAGACGGGAGCACCCAGTGTGCGGGGTACTGAGGCTGGCCTATTGCTGGTCGTGCAACTTCGTCTTCCCTGGAGTCCTGACTTAACCTTGGAAGGGCGTATCCAGGTCTTCACCGCGATGTGGATCAGAGAGAGGTGTGTTTTCGGCGTCGGATCCGCGTGAGCATATATCCAAATCTAATCAGCCACGGAGGTACCACCTAAGTGGAAATTGTACTGACGCGTGCATAATTTTTAGGACCAGGTGTAGTATCGAAATAACTACGTGAGAAACTTCCAAGACCGACCTTCTATTAACTTTCGCATTAATAAACAATTTACTGTTTTTCTTCAATGAGCAAACACAAGGTTGGTATTATAGCATTTATAGGTGCACAATAGCTTAAGTTTCAGCAGTTTACGAACTCTTCAGACAGTGGATTGGTCAAATGGACATCCAGTCTACTCAGCGAAACACTTTCATAACCTTAGCAGATAGCATCTGTACTAGTACTAAGTGAAGTGAAGTAGGTGAAACCGCCGAAACCTCAGCCATTGTGGGCTAATAAATTCTATGATACCAATCTCGTATTTGCTTACCGAAGAAAAGCAGTGAATTACATGAGAAACATTCAAAGAAAAAAGAGGAAATCAATATCTCGGCATTCTATTGCATTGTTACATCAAATGCAGCAAATATAAAAAGTCTTTTTTACTATGCTACATTAGACCCAATATGAGGGGAACTACAAAAGTCTACTTGTCACGGAACTGTCCCATTCTCTCTCTATTGATGCGATACCGATCCAATAAGAGTCTTTTTACTCGATATTCCCTCCTGATATAATTACATTAGCAATCACTCTTCTATTAGACTATAATGACATTAGGGAGATCTGTTATGTTTCTTTTTTGGGACAAACATCTAGTATGTTCGAAAACCAGTCGAGAAGAAGCGATGCATTTATGGGTTACATGTAGGTCTCAAATAGCCATCGCGTTGAGGAATTGATCAAACGACATCTTTCACATTCGTACACTTCATATGATCTGGCCAAGCTCTATTTACAGGTTTTTTTTTCCAAGATACGCACAAGACAATGGGGATGTATTTGAATCCAGTCTATAAGGGATAAAGCATTCACCGTTGCGCAATTCCTAAAGCATGTTCAATGATTCGATTCCATTATGCATCATAGAGGTAACTGAATGCATATTTGGTCCATATATTAAAAGAGTTACAAAAGGCTTAGAAGAGTATTAAATCAGCGTATGCATTCCCTTGGGCAAGTCTAATACCAACCTACCAACCTTGGCAGTATGGGGGCTTTCTTGGTTAGCCCAAGTGACGGGTTTGAACCAAAAACAATCTGTGTATTGCAATGCACCTCTAATATTTCACTACCCCTACCGTTTTGAATCAAGACCATGTATGAAGAAGAGCTAGCTAATTCAAGAGCATTCGAATTTTCGTTTCAAAACCTGTTATCCGGTGAAGTGCGTACCTTTTCGACGTCATGCTTGCTGATACCGTATTTGAGAGACAGTTCTTTTGAGTTACTGAGCTTTGCGTTTTTCCTTCTCAGTTTTTTCTTCGGTACTTTGTGCTCGAGTAGCGCCTTCCAGAACATATTATCTTTTTCGACTGGCATTTTTTTTCTGGAAACTGAGAAAATTTGGAATTGGCACGTTTGTAATCCGACGCCGAAGATGACGATACGAAACTAAAAGCGTGGAATGCCACATAATGAATTAAGCGGCCTGCCTTTGATTGGAAGAAAGCAATAAAAGAAGTGTGGCTGAGTAATCATTATTCTTGCTTGATGTTAGGTGGCACTATGAAAATGCGTTTAAAAACGTCAAAAGGATTCCAGGAGAAAAAAAAACGTGAGGAGAGCTTTGATTCTAAACAGGCAAAGAATTAGAGAGCTGGGATTATAAAATTAAAATGAGAGTTAGCGCGTAATCCTTCCGTTGAAGGTCATCGTGGGTTCGAAGCCTATCTCATGTTCCAAGGTTCGTTCATATCTCAGCATCATTATGGTACTAATCACATGAAAGTATGAGAATACTATGAGTATGAGAATAGCAATTCTTGGCTATTGGCAGCAATGTTGCTGTGGATAGTCCTGCTGATGAACTATTTTAGTTCATATGCAGGTTATGCAAAGGTTCGAGAAAAAATTGGATTGGCTAGGTGTGCCGAGTATGTTTGCGGACGAAATCCACGGTATCCATTATCTAAGCAGATCGTGCAAAAACTGCATTCCGACCAATCCGCATATATACTTTAGAAGGCAGCATAGCAATGGAACCAACAATGAAGCTGAAACAACAGTTAGTGTCTCTAATTTAGGAAAATAACATTGCGGTGTCAAATGAAGTCTTGCGTGGACAAAGGTGATTACTGTAGTCGCCAGGGAATCTCTGTGTGGTAAAATTGTATTTTTCAGAGCAAACAAAAACGTAATTTGTGGTTTTAAAATAATCCCAGAAGGTTCGCCTTAAGTAGTTCCTAATTCGAATACTTTTCTAATCATGAGGATGCATCGTAAGTGTTAGCGATAAGTGGGAATATTATCTGAGCTTCTCCTAAGCGTTCAATACAACGATATCTGCGGATCACGAAAAGGGTTGTACATTAGTCATATTTGACACCTTGAAAAAATTTACGCTATCTCGTAGGGGTGTGGCAAATGAAGGAATTTAGAATGCACAAAGTTACTAAAAGTTTTTTCCTAAGAAAAGAAAAATAAAAGTCAACTCGTCAATTGCAAAGGCAGTCGTCAAATATATGCGAATCTGAGATGCCCTTCCAGGCTCTGAAGAAGGTGATTCTGCCGAAACGTCAGCTACGATTGTGTTGTATGTGTGTTATTGTATGGAAGTAAACGTATGCTGTTCAACAACCGCGCGATTGCTAAGAGAGAAAACGACAAATTCATAATTCAATGCCGAGGTTAGTAGAAAGTCGATCCTGGGTACTATCACAAAGAATAAAAGTGTTTTTCCCTGATAGACCGCAATCCAAAGGCATTTCTATAATCCAAGGCCCTTTGTGGATTTTCAAGCTTTCGAAGAACATTCACCTTGTCTTCTTCTTCTGTTTACCTAGTTCATGCCGACATTTGTAGAGCATTTTAACTCTCGCCTTTTGTGTAATGAAAGACTGCGAACCCAGTGTATATCAAATCCTTACAAGACATCATGAGAGGATGGAAATGGAATTATTCTATCCCTTCGAAGGATTTCGACAAATTGTCGTAAAAAATTCTTCAATGAGATGCTTAATGGTTTTGAGATGTATAAAGTAAACTACACAATACTGTTTTTTGTTAAAAAAATTATATTGTGATTGTAAGAAACAGAGAGAAAGGACGCTTGAACGTCTCTAGATAATGGAATACGTCGGCATAACAAGGTTATAGGATGGACTGAGGATCTGTCGAGGAAACACGTAGTTGATGGAAAACGCAAATTGTTGTGAGTCGAAGATTAAGATAAAAGTTCATGCTCGGTTCATGCCATGAGGATATCAGGATAGAAATAAAGATAGAAATTACCTGTCTGCGATCTTCAGAGCGAAAATACCTGAATGCAAACTGCTAAACGACAATCACAGGAGTTGAAGAAATCTTTGTGTATTTAACCATTAAAATTTTGACTTTCGTTCCCTGGCTCGAGTGGAATATCCACATAGGTGAGAATCCTGATGGTCAGGGTCACGAGGACCAAGTGCAATATTTCACTTCGCCCAAAGATTTGATCGGACAAACAGGCTTTTAAATATCTTTGCCTACGAAAAGGTACCATGTGAGAAAGAATATAGTGGATAGAAGAATAATTATTGAATAGCAGATTCTATAAAGATATAAAAATGGTTCTCATGTGGTGCCATGAGAACAAAAATATGACTTATTTTTATATGGGAACAGCAAGACAGAACTGGAACACGAAGAGGACAAGACGGCGTAGAATAGTTAGGGAATATACATGATAAAGCCTGTGGCAATGATCAGTCTCTTAGGGAAAGCGTCATGCATTCCACTCTATTTCAGGCCTGATAGAAATGATTGAATACTTATACAGTGGCTTGCGCTGGGCTTACTGATTTATCAAAGCAGTGTTTTTATCGTTCCAGACAAGCGTGGTACTAACGGATGAGTGGGAGTCCGCTTAGCTCTACGCACATACTGAAGGAAAAGAACATGTAGGTATTGCAGCATACCACTAGCCACTGTGCTATGCTCTGGTATTGCTGGAAATCGAATCTATAAATGCTGATAAAAAAGAGTTTTAAGTCAGTAATGTGAGTTCCTGGCAAGGACTTCCTCGCGTGAGGTGCCAACAAATAAAGGCGTCCGGTTTATGGAGCATATCATAAGTTTTCTACTGCCTGAATGTTGGCCATCGGTGTGGCAGTTTCGTCTTTGAAGATTCATGAAAATGCGCCTGACATAAAGGTTTTCTCGAAAGTCGCTGAGGCGGAAATTGTGGTCGGAGAGTGGTAGTGGTTTCTTTAGTGATCATAGATGATGACTGCAAAGAAAGATGAGCCACCGTCATGGTGGTATAAAAACTGGCTTCTAAAAGGCTGCTAAAATTTTAAATAATAAAACAATCGTACACCGATCTAACCGACACTGCTTTGGAGCCTTTCAAACACAAGTTTCTTGTCTTGGACTAGTTAGAGGGGTACACGGGTAAGAGGGCTGTATCTGTTGGAAAAAGTAGAGTAGGCATTAAAATGCATTTAGACTCCTAAAGTTGACGTAATTGACAATGGTTCAGTATAAAGTTCCTAATAGAAATCAATTTGTGGTAAATAGGACGCAAATTGTGGAGACAAAGCTGGCTGCAAAGATATTTCTGAGCTCATGGAGATTTCGCAACGTGATTACTCTGTGAGAGGACTTCATATCGGAATCGGGTCAATTGTTCTTTATCGAAACGGATTTTAGGGTGACTATAGACTCGAACAGAATATTCGAGAAGGGATGAGGATGAATGCTGTGAGAAGAGCCACGGTTGAATGGATTCTAGGCCACAGCGTGTTGAATATGTCTGACCAGCTGGGAGGTCCGTCAAGCACTGTTTGCTGCTTTCAGCTGAAAAAATAGGGGAGTCATCAAGCATATGAACGATGTCTGAAAACTGACGGGTGTTCGATGGCCAGAGAAGTGCCGGTACAAACTTGTCACGAGTACACTGGACGTCGGTCAACACACTGAAAGATGAATGAGAGATAAAAAAGAGGGGTTAACTTTTTACTACTAAAAAAGTGGTGGTTTTTGGTGTTTTGGAGGGGATGGCATATGTTAGCAGAGGATTGAACCTCGTCGAGTTCAGGAAACTTTTCTCATTACTCCCAAACAGGTAAAGAAAAGAAACATATTAGTCTTGAAATCAGCAAAGACCTTAACGAAAGAAAGCTGAGAACAAAAATAATTTCTAAAAAAGTTAAAAACTTACAATAGTCAAAAAAACTGATCGCGTCGCGTCCATCTCCCTTTTTCTAACACAAAAGAGGAGCATGGAAAAATGTTGTGCTTTTTTATCAAAAACTCAGTCTTATTTAAAGATGCCCAGGAACATAATCCTTTCATTTTCACTAAGTCCTTAACGTAATGGATTTGATTTGTCATTTTTAAATTCATTAAAAGTTTAACTTTTATTGTCACTTATTGTCAAAAAATAAAGAAGACAATGAGTGATGGAGTTAAGGAAAAATCCAAAAAAGAATCTGTAAGCCATTTTATAGGAGTCCGTGCTGAAATCCACGAACTAAGTCTTCTAGGCGGCGTAAAAAAAACGTTTCAAACGAGCACGGAGGCTTTTTCGACCAAACACTTGGAAGGGTGTGACACCTTGCTTCCAAGATCATCGTGAAGAATTATGAAGATAGAAGTTACTTTAGCATTATTCTATGCGTTTTGCATTATCTTAGTATTGTTTCATACTTTATTTCGTATATATTTTTTAAACACTACTCATCCGTGCGAACTCCGTGCGGTTGGTTTCTGAGTGGAATACTTAGTGAAAGACTCACAGAAATCAGCTCTGAAGATGGCGAAACGCTTCAGAACGTCAGCTTTTCTGAATAAACAGTATAATAACAACCTTATGTGTGCTTATCAAGAGAACAGCGAATTACTAATGAGCGTCAAGGTTAGCTGGAATTCTGTCACGGGTATTCCTGACTATTGAGTGGTTCATCACTCTGATGTGCACTTGACATTCGCGTGCAATAAACCACTAAAACATCCGTGTTCACTTAGCCATTAAGTGCTCCTGTCCAGCCCACATCGTTAAGCTGCACAGTATGTTAGGTTCAGCTGACTTTTGAGATGTTGACGTGTGTAACAGTGCTTCTGATTTTCGACCGTTGACGAAACTCGTGTTTACCCGCGATTCTCTTTCTCACCTGAGTGTAACCGGATACGACTGCATTCCTAACGACATTTTCGACGATACTAAGTGATTACTCGTCATATTTAGGTAGTATGCAGGTTTCTTAGGTATGCGCCAAACCGAAATGGTAATGAGGTGGCCGATTGCTATTTCTGCTCTTCACTACATCCCCAGTGCTCTTGTGAGCAATCTAAGCTGCTTGTTTCTTCCTGCTAAGCTCTAGAACTCAACCAAGATACACACGGTTAGACCATCCAGTGAAATTATTTTCTTTGAGGGCGAATGGGAAGTTGAAAACGAATCCGTTCTTCATTATCAGCCTCTTAATAGGATTCATTCGGAGACTAATCTACACACAGGCGCTGTTGAAATTGGCCGATATTCGTTCGGTCTTGATAATGCTTGACGTCATAAGAAACACATCATGAGCAATGCGAAGAACATATAGCGACAGGACTTATCTTGCAACCCTATCTTGATTTACTTCAATTTTTGGATGGTGTTCTAAGGACTAGCTCCAAATTAATTTTGACGAAATGGTGTAGGCGCAATGATGCTGAGCTATTTGCAAAACTCATAATACCCAGTCCAGATTCAAAGGTGCGATAGCGTTCTCAGGGTGCTCACATGTTACCCATTGCGTCACTGAGGCTTTCGCTTTGCCTTTCCCTTTGCCAGTTCTTATCAACGAATGATTGTTGATAGCACGACCAAAGTAAAAAATTGACTGAGAGAAGGGCAAAGCAATGGCACCAGTGGTGCAGTAGGTAGAACATAAACTCTCGGAAAAGGTAATCACGGTTCAAATCTGGCTTGTGGTTTGGGATTTGCAAATAATATTCAACATGATTGTGGTTACATTTCACATAATATCGTGCCATGAAAAGATTATTAAGTAGTAAATAGAAAGTTATGGATTGTGAAATGGTATAACCGTGTTAGATTTCTCATTCTATGCAAACGATGATGTCACTCTGGAATGGTGAAGTACTGGTTGACTTTCGCATTAGAAGATTTCTTTTTCACCCAGAAATTAATGATATTTAAATTCTTTTAGGTTGAAGCGCTTTTTTTTGAATACTTCGTTGAACGAATTTTCACTGATGAATTTTGAACAGAAGATGACGAGGTGATGAGCGATGAATGAATGAATATACAACTGGACATCTTCATTTCCATAACCTATTGGTGGTCTGGATAGAACCACACAGCTTCGTCTAGGAAATAGATGTGGACGTGAAATTAGATTGAATGGAGCATTTCCTATCCTCTCACATTCTAATGCAAAAAATTCTGCACTTGCAGAGAAAATGAGGAAAACTGGATTCATACTTTTGAATGCGTAATAAACGATACTGAAATAATAACAAACTTTATTGAGCCCCTATTTGCTCTGAACTCCACTCAAACAATATATCTTGTAAAAAAATAATTGAAGACCACTAGTTATGGTACGGTGCCATATAATATTTTATATACTTTAATGGCCCGTCTTTACTGGTTGTGCGGCCCCTAGCACAATTTTCATCTTTTCTTTGAGTTTTGCTAGTTTAGCCAGTATAGTTCTCTGGAGTCTCGCGGTCAGCCCTGCCAAAGTCTGCTCCAAATCGCTTCCTAACACGCAGTCGCGGACCTTGTAGATCACAGGGAGACTTACCACCATGAGACTAATTTGATACCAGGACGATAGCGGATTCAGATATTGGTTTAGTCTTAGCAGAGCTTCATGATGGAAACACCGGACGCTTTGTCAACTTGGGAGACTCTGCTGGGACGACGAATCCCTCCGCTGTATGTCGTAGCCCGACACCAAGAATCACCTCCCAGCCACGATGACACAGTAAACCGTTGGGAGAATATATAGTATAATGTTATACTGGATTATAATATTATGCTATTGTATACATAATATTTTAGCAAAATAGCAACTTCTTTTCGTAAATTATTTTAGCAAGAATGGCAAAAGTGATCTCCTCAATTAGTTGAGCGCAACTGATGACTTTGAATAGTTTAAAATGTCCTTAACAGTTTTCTTGATTTGGAATCATCCGATTTTCATCAATAATCGGGAGGACGGCTGGACAGGAGCGGAAAAAGTTTAATTTTTGGATGCAGGATAATTCGAACCAGTAGAGTAATAAAAGATGTGGGAGGTAATACAATTATGCGGATGCTAAAATACAAGCAAAACTCGGAGAACAAAACTTCTTCTGGAATCCGAACTCGTGATTACCCTTATAGGGAGTTCACGTACTCTCCACCACACCAATCGATGAGCTTTCTTTGCCTTTCTCTCAGTAAGGTTTTTTCACTTTGCCAGTGATATCAGTAATCACGGTAGTCGTAAGTTCAAAACCCATCTGAGGTCCCATGTTTTGCTTGTATCCCAGCATCCTTATGGTTGTACACATCTTTTCACAGCTCACGTCTTACCCTGCCATGAAAAAGGATTAGGCAGTAGATAGTAGCTAAGATTTTGTCATGTAGGAGGCATTTAGTTTCCTCTATCTGTTACAGGTCGCTCGTAACGGTATGGCGGAGAATCTTTGAAATTATGTTGTAATATTTGCTGGATAATCTGGATGTGGGCAGCTGTGTAATTGGGAGATGTTGGGAGATACTTCTATTGGAAGATATTTTTTGATGTGAAGTAACGAACGATGCCCGTTTCATGTATTTCGTAGGTAGTAATACTAACTTAGCGATATATCCAAGGTGACGAACGATAGAGGTGGCCTTTCCAAGAGAAATTCAGCAGTTTTCTCATAAATCTCATATTTTATAGCTGGAACCTCAAAGGTAGCACAGATTTAGTCCTGAATTCAGTGCAAATTGTCCAAAATTCCAAAGGAACTAGATGATGTTCTTAAATTTGTGGAGATTTAAGATCCAATTTCAGCGATTACAGGTGTTCTGGAAGTAGGTGATGTCCTGGATTGCGAAAATGGTACTGTGAGAAAAATGTTTGCGTGATAGAGATAAAGAAAACGAAGGTCGGCAAATGAGGAAGGAGTTTTGTTCACATAGGATCGGATGTCACCGCATTGGATCATTGCACCCAAACAGCTGTTCTCGTTTTAAAAAAAGTATTAACCTAAATAAAAAATTAAGGAATAGTGTTATAGACGTTTTTTTTACGTGAACATAGTAAGGAGTTTTAGAATCTGACGATACAGAATTTATGAAGAAAGTACGAAGCACAGCTAGTAACTCTGAAGAAGCTGGAAACTAATGGACCTGAATAAAGTCTGGGTGATGAAGAACAGCCACAAAAGACTCCAGAATCAAAACAGTGCATTTAAAGTGATTTCTTTTGGTGTGAATAGAATGACTTATTGGCCTGGAATTTTTAAAGAAGAAGCTCCATTGCTTACCTACCCAACTCTCATCTAGGATTAATAGGTCATATGAATGGTTATTTCAGGCTGCTCGCTCTAGGCTTAATAACGAGAAAGGTAAAAACGGCAGCATCGAGAAAAATAGAGAGATTTTAATCCTTTTTTCCTCCAAAGATGTGAGATCGATGATTTTTGCAACGACACTTTTATTTCTCTCCGAAAATCAAAGGAGCTAGTCGGATATAAATGAAGAAAAGTGAAGGCGCCTGGTCTTCCAACCAAGGAATTAAATTCTTTTAACCTTCATTTTGCTTTGAGTTAAGTTCAACGCGATCGTTCGGTCTCTAAGTCCCAAGAGATCTCTACAAGGGCGTTCAGAAGATGGTGATTGCTTAATGTGGAAGCCCATGCATCTATTCAACACATTTATATAATATCTTTTCCATCCATTCAATCTATTTTTCACTTAACATAAAGCCCTCATATTTGATTAGCCACTTATTTATTTGTATGACGTCTTCATACACGTTGTGGAGATCCCAGAGCTTTATTCATATGATTTGTTGTCCCGCATTGGTTATCCATGAAAGGATAGTAGGATAGTAGCCTTTTTTGACACAGGACTGGACCGAACCAGTGACTGCATGTGTCGTCTATGGAGTTTTTAATCAAAGAACTTTGGCCTCCTGGTTATTATCATTGTTATTCCACAATAAATACTATACTATTCTATACTACTGATTATGACCATTTCATGTGTTCATTTATTCTATCGGAAAACCTGGCACGATTCTACCACTTTGTGATCGGACCTTTCTTTTAGGAGAAAAACACATACCAGGAAGACGCAGAGAAAAATTATACACTGACCGATTCAGTAGAGGGAAGAAAACAAAAAAATGAACAGTGAAAAAAGATTATACTGGAAATCAAGCAAATGAAACTTCATAATAGGAAAGATTAGAGGATTAAACTTTACCGAATTATTCAATAGTTCAGAAGAATGAGAAAGTGTCGAGACTTTAACTTGTGAACATTTTCATGACGTGTGGACAATCTCACACTGCGGGAAGATTTAGAGAAAGAGAGTTGTTTAGTGACAAAAAGTTGAGCTAAGGCAATTGCGTCGATGGTGCAGTGGATAACTCGTGAGTCGTCGGAAAGGGTAGTCGTAGATTTGAAGCTGGCCTTGGGCTTAAATTTGACAAATACCTCACCATTATTCTGATTACTATACACACAATACCGTGCTGTGAAAAAATGATAGGCAGTAAATAAAAAGTTAGACAGAAGTCAAGTCGTTTTTTGTAAGACAGTATCTCAAAGAAGAACTGCTACTTCACTTCCTCACGGTTTGTGGAAGTTTTAACTCCATACAGGTCGGTGTGAAATTAAGAAGCTCACGTGAATTTCTACATGTTGTTCAGCGTGAGTTTCAAACTACCGTTCAAAGCATTCAGAGAACCAAAGCGATCCATTTGAACCATTTCCCTATGTTTACACTATAAAATTGTTTTGTGTGGAATGGACTGTTTAGTTTGAGAAAGTATAACCTTCTCAAGAAAATCTGGTTTTTTGCCGTCTTTGATGCTACTGTCATTGTCGTGCATTTCTAAGCCCTCAGCGGTGGCAGAATGAGGAAGCTCCCGGAGCGGTGTGATTTCTACAGTTCATGTGAAAATTCGTTCAAGCTTTTCAAACAGCTAGAAACATATAGCAACACTTCCAAGGCTTTCTAAGATTTGTAGAACATATAATAGCAGGTGATTTACAAAAGTGTTCCAACGGTTCATCCTGGCTAGGAGATATTCCTGGGTGTCGGGCTGCGATGTACAGCGGGGAATTCACCATCTCGGCAGGGTCTCCCAATCTGAGGAGTCCTGCGTTTCCAACAGGAAGCCTAGCTAAGAGTAAACTAATACTAGGATCCACCGCCGTCCTGTTATCAAACTAGTCGAACGATGGCAAATCTCCTTTTGATCCACAAGGACTGCGACTGCTATGGTGGTGACGACCTGGGTCAGACTTTGGCCAGGCTGACCTCGGGATTCCAGGGAACTACAATGGCTTAACCAGCAAATTTTCGAAAAACGGTGATTATACTAAGGTCAGCACAACCAATGAGGACAGGGAATCCAGGTATCCAAATAACTAAGTAAACTACAGAAATTCCCTTCCTCATCAGTAGAATTGCTGTGGGAGTTTATCAAGCGGAACGTCAATCAATTAATAATTGTGTGCTCGAGTACGAAATTTGTGACTGAGAGGACTAGGACTTGCTAGTGATTTAAGTCAAGCTACGAGAATAGTATGGTTGTGAGAATGGTCCTATTTTTCTGTTCATCTAAAATTTATGACTTTATTCACGCATTGAGACCACATGAATTGATTTCAATGCTTTTATGAAAAATAAAGTCTCTCAGACTTGAGCACACATGTCTCAGCCCATATCAGAGTTTGTTTACGGAGATAAAAACCATTAAAATACACAGATTTCTACCTACAAGAAATAAGTTCTCTTTCTGTACAACGGCACGCTTCCGATTTTGGATATAGAGATCATAAAACTTCTTTTTCGCTCTTTTCGTTTGAGGCTTCTATGCTCTGAGGTCAGTGCAGTTAAACAGTCATCGTTCTGAAGAATATGTCAGGATGGTGTTTGTTAATGTGTATTAAAATTTTAAGAGTTCGTCTTCACTTTGTTTTGTAAATTGAAGTGCTCACTGAGATTAGAGATCGGAGTAACACCTTAGACAAACATTAAGCACTCCTGGAATGCTAAGTCAAAGGTTCCCCTACAAGACTGTAGAAACTACGGTTCCAAAGTTCTGAAATGATTGGGGATTTATCGGCTATTTTCAAAAAACCAACACAATCGCGAATATGCTAGGCATATTATTATTTTTCGAAACTATGCCTTTTACACTGGACGATGCATAAACTAGTTTGAAGGTTTTTAAAGGTCTCATTTGAATCCGAAAGGAGAGTGAAAGTCTTCTCAGATTGTTCGGCTTATACGAGACCACTACAAGATTTTTATTCGGCAAACGCTCCTGCGCCTTCCCTTTTTTAAACCATAAATTCGCTAATGGTCTAGGCAGAATAATTTAAAAAGATATACTTGAAATAATCACCTCTGAAAATGTTTGATGAAGTCGGATGAATGGCAGATCTCTTAGGGAATTACCACAGCTGGAAGTTTTAGGGTTTATGGGTTAAAAGCCAAAGTACAAGAAAGTAATTGGAAGCAGTCAACGAGTTCCATGTAGAAGCACATCATGGCGGCAAAAGTTCGGTGTTTGCCTGAGAAGTTTCGTCGTGAATACCAAAACTCAATGCTGCCAAAGTAATTAACTTACTGCCTACCGTAACCCTGTTAACAGTTGACGAGATAGTTATTTGCATGTTTTTCAACTTCGTCTTCTTCCTCGCCTTTTGCTTGTATTTCTGCCTTCTCTCTCTTTTCAATTTCAACGATTTTCTTACGATTTTGATGATTTTCCATATGGATACTTAGAAATTGCTTCTTAATAGCAGTTATTAGTACATCAAATCATTATATCATGTTATACATCATCATATTATATTACATTACATTATAACAAGAAAAGAGCGCATGTAGCGCAGTAGTTGGAGGCAACCTGCAACACACACACGGGATTGATCTTCACGCCCATGGCTCATCAAGCCTTCCATCCCTCCAGGAACGGTAAATTGGTACCAAACTTGTCTGGGAGGATAGCAGCACTTGCTCAATACATCGGTAGGCAACCGCGAGTAATTGTGAAGGCCAAATATATATTCAATAACCTCCAAACAATGCTTGATGAAGTTGAATGCATGGCATATCCTTCTGGGATTAATCGACACCGAGTGCTTTATCCTTTTATCCTTTTATATCAAGAAGAATCACTAACTATCGCCGTTCAACTTTTTTTTTCAGCTATTTTTCTCAACCAAACACATTTTCCTTTTTCTGTCTAGTTACTCCACAGGGAATGTTCTACAGATGTAAATTAACTAAACGAAGCGGCGAAAACCACGTCCTTTTCTGGTGGGCGTGACTTCTAACGACCGTTAAGCGTTAATGAGATAATATTGTTAACTGTGTCCATAACCACAACTAAAGAAGGATATGAGTTCAGTGGTTAGAGTTGCTATGTAATACACGCGTGACCTCTGGCTCGTCTTCACCCCTGGTTTGAACAAGTCTGACATCCACTCTGGGTGACTTTATTAGACAAATTGGGTTTTAAAAAAACATACTTGTTCAATATGAACAGATTGGTTTAATACAGCAAGATTTCGATTAAAAACGAACTCCTTATTCAGTAGCCTCGCGGTTCAACCTGGTTTTCTTAGAAGCCAAATGTATTTCAATATGTTCTTCTTAAAATTATGAGGTTCTTCGTGCGCGGCAAACTTCTTTTCTTAAAAAGTCATTTACCAGAAGAAGCGACAAACTGATAACATACTTGCATTTCCAATCCACAAAGGTCTATGTAGAGAGTGCTAGGAACGTTTTAACAGAACTTTCTCAGGACACCTGGTGGACTCATCATATTAGAAACCATTCATGAGGAAGATAAAGCACCCACTTGGCAGCCGAACTCAAAGGCAAATACGAAGACCTTAGGTAGATGACGGACGCAAGGCAACGAAACGAATGAAGGAAGTGTTTGGATCGGCACAATAAGCGAAGTTGAGTGATAAAAATGATTAAATGAATATGTGAGTAGTGAAATAAGATATAAGTAAATAAATAAGTAATAAGTTATCTGCTGTTGGTGAAAGGCCAGTTTGGTTTTGGTTTTATCACTCTGTTACCTGTCTGGTCCAATAATAAAATTTATAAAATTTAGCACCTTTACCAATTTTATTCTTAAAGTCGGTCATGTAAAACATTGAATAGTTTTAGGATGTGAACACAAACAACAAATTGTGATGGGAATGAAGATGAAAAAAGACTGAAGGGGACGAGAAAGTAACTGAAAAAGGCAGTGCTTTTAGGCAGATCGCTATCTATGAAGATTAATCTAGTGGTTAGGATACCAACAATTAGGTATTCATCCTTATATTCAAGATTTTTGAAGGTTTGTCATGAAGCCTTTCGCCTCCCCTTCTCATCACATAACCTGCCCGTCGATGTTTATTTCCCGAGACTCCGATCTCCTAAGACGTGATAATCTTCTAAGAACTAAACTAAACGGCGAAAACCGTCATTTTCAAAAGATATGGTCATGTAGACGTGATGATGAGACTAAAAGAGGTGCTAAATAAAACTAGAGAACAACAGAGAATTTGCCATGTGAAGATCTGATAGAAGCATTTTGGATAACATTTCACTGTACAGAATTTGGCCGTTACATAGTCTTGGTCGATCAGCAGACTAATCGACAAAACAGCTGTTGCCGTTGCAGGAACTGCTAAGGACATCTTTGCATGTAATTCAGAAAGGTTGCCGAGAATCAACGGTGAAAAGCTAAGAATGCTCATCCTCTGTCTCAGATTTTATATGGGAAACCACGCCGACAGTATTTAACAAAATATCAGTGAGCGTACAAGATGACAAGAAGACTCAAGTTGTAGTAGCATTCATATCCGAATTCGACCACCTCCATGGATAACAATTGCGAGGTTAGGAAAAGTATTGGGGGCGGCCCGATGCTAAAGGGTGAGAGGGCAATCGAGCTCCTAAGAAGTATGGCTACATATTCAGAAGACATCGCTCATAAAATTGCTGCTCAGAAATGAACCGCTGTTCTCCAACCATACAACTTTTAAACATTTGCCAGTGAAAAGACTAAAGTCTTAAGAACATAGAGCAGAAGTATACACCACACTGGTGACGGAGATTTATGGCAGTGAGGTCGAAAGAACTAAAGAATTCCGAGCCCGTGAAAGCAATTTGTTAGAGGAGCGGAGTTAATGGACGGAACTGCAACATGGCTAAAGCGAGTGTTTCCGTATAATTGTTATTTCCTGCAATTTAAGCGCTGTTACACAAATATCTGAGAAATGATCGTCAGGCGACAAACGATTAGTAAGAATTGAAATATGCCTTAGAATTGAATGCTCAACAACACGAAAGGCTTTTGAAATTGTCACAATTGCAATGACACAGTTGAGGGAAATTTGGAGGCAGGTCATCAAAAGGAAGGTGGGAAGGTACAATGCGCAGTGGTTAGAGATGGGATATAATAGGTGGAGATGCATGTTTTCTTGTTCGACACGGCCTCAAGTCAATTAAACCTCCCATCCTTCCGTGGTCAGCGAATTGAAATCAGAGTTGTCTAGGAAAAGCTTCATCCAATTCATCTTAATATAATTATATGAGTACTTGTGGTGATGACCTCAGATGATCATAATAGAGATAATTCAGGTTTCTAGAGAGAATCAACTGGGCCAGCACGCAACCATATTAATGATGAAGAAAGACTGCGAGTGGCAGCCGTACCCACATGCAAAGCCGAAAAGCTTTCTTGACTACGAAGGCGATACAGAGAGGCCAATGGAAGCATTTACGAACCACATGACATGTGGAGTCGTGTAATATTAATAAGTAAATAAATAGGTAAATAAATAAATAAACAGATGAGCAATAAAGTTATTTCCAAACCATCAGCACGTTCGTAAAGAACACAGACAAAGGCAATTTTAAGAAGTTTCATGCGTCTTCATCTGATTGCTCTAGTTTTATGATGCACCAACGCCAAAATTTCTGAAGAAATAAGGTAAGAAGCTACGACTAAGCACTGAACGACGTTTCCTGAGAAGGGAATGACAACTAGGTGAATGCGTAATGATAGTGGTGAACAAGACGGCGTCTCGCCTTAGGCTCAATGACGCTAGAAAAAACTAGAACATGACCAAACGCCGCTTTAAACTCAACCCTTGGTAAGAAGCAGTCATTTTCTTTTCCAGGCATCAAGATTCAAATTAAATATTTACTGTTCGGTTGGTTTTGGGAATTATCCACACCTATCACACAGCTGAAGGCGAAGTTATTGTCAAAACATACTCATGGTAAACCACACAAAGAAACTACAAACTTTTGATTCGGAATTTTCTACTCTATTGAGAAAGAAAACTTTACTACACTTAGAAGCAGCTTCTAGTTGGGAAAAGTTGCCTGCAAAGTAGTATGTAAAGGAAGTTCATAATAACATAAACTGAAAAGAACTACTGCTGAAAAAGTAGAGCAGATTTTCTTTCAAGCTCTTTGTTATCGACTTAATCATAATCAGAATATTTAATTATTATTTATGGCCTATTACTTTTTATGGCCGTGTATTATGAGAAATACAATCATAATGATGCTGAGATATGAGCAAAACTAACAACCCCACGTCGGCTTCGAACTCGCGATTATCCTTTCCGGGGCTCGCATGTTACACACTGCACTAACACTGCCTTGCTTTTGACTTTCAGTCAGCATGTTTTTTATTCTTCCACTGCCATCAGCCAACGCCCGTCGACGAGAATGATTTGGATAGCACTGGTCGTCATTGAATCCATTTGGTTCTATTTCACGTAATAGGCTGCTAGGAAGAAAAATAATAGACTGTGAATACATGTCAAACATTGTGATTTCGACTGCAACTTGAGCTTAACTTAGCCTAATGCCTACTTTTGCCCGCAGATTACTCCCGTTGTTGGGTGATGCTGATAGCAGCGTTAGGGTACAAAAACTGGTTGAGCGAAAGAAAAACAAACGGCGTGGTTGGCGATAACACCTCATCGTCTGAAAATGGTAGCCACGAGTACGAAGTTCACTTGGGGTTGCGAGTTTTCCTCCTGTCTCTACACCATTGTGGCTGATCATAATCAGTTTAGATCAATCAGACACAGTAATTCATTGAGAAAAAGAGCTCTCTTTTGTTGGTGACTATCGAAAGGTGAGTATTTTCTATCAAAGGATAAAAGATAAAGCTCTCGGCGTTGGTCAATCTCTGAGGGATGCGCCATGCATTCGACTTCATTAAGCATCGTTGGAGGTGATTGAATGCATATCTGCTTTTACAATGACTCGGTGGCCTGCCGATGTATCGAGCTAGTGCTGCTATCCTCCCAAACAGTTCTGGCACCAATTTGCCGACCCCGGAGGAATGGAAGGCTTGGTGGGCCATGGGCGCAGTAATCGATTCCACGTGCGTGCCGCAGTGGCGCCTCCAACCACTGCGCCACACGAGCCCTTTCCATCAAAGAGATATTTTAATAGCGGTTACTGTAATTTAGAGTTACGAGACAAGTGTGAATTCTCAAAGCCTTAATAAGGAGTGTTGTAGGATGCATGGAAAAGAAGTGTCAGGAAAAAGATGGAGAAAAAAGATCAGTGTAGGAGTTGAAATAGACTTCCAAAAAAGGGTTTCGAATAAATAACTGAATAAACTTGTGGTTTGTTCTATGTTAATTGAGAACAGCGTGCATATTCTAATAAAGTTCTTTAGCCGAAATTATTTATTATATAAAATTGCTTAATTTACTCCAAAACAGGCAAAGGAAAAAGGTTTTAAGTTTTTGTAAGTAAATTGTAGGTGTCAGAAGTCTGAGGACTAGGCAAGCTGGCTGCTGGTCTAAGTATTGACAGACTTTCACCTTATCCCCTTCAAATTATTTGGTGTCATTACTTACTTGGATATTGGACGACCCACTCTCACTGGTTGTGCGGGCTCCAGCACAATTTTGACGGTTTCGAGATTTTGGTGGTTTAGCCATTGAGCTTCCCTAGAGTCCAGAAATCAGCCTGACCGAAGTTTAGTCTAGGTCGTCACCACCACAGGCAGTGGCCGCCATTGTGGATCAGAGGGAGATTTGTCGTCGTTCGACCAGTTTGATACCAGGACGGTGGTGTATCCTAGTGCTGATTTACTCTTAGCTACGCTTCCTGATGGAACCGCAGGACTCTTTTTCTGCTTGGGAGACCCTTCCGAGTGGACGAATTCCCCGTTGTACATCGCAGCCCAACACCCAGGAACACTTCCCAGCCATGATGAGGTGGTAAATCGTTGAGAGGATTTGGTGTCATTTATTATAGAAACCCCATAAAGGGCAGAGAAATTCCTTCCACATTATTTGGTATCATTTATTATATAAATCCCGCAGAGGGCACGCACAGGAGTGGACAGTAATTCTCATTCCAAAAAAAAGAGAAAAAAAAAACAGATAGGAAGCAGCACTTGCCTGCTAAGGCAAGAGACCTTATAGTAAAACACTTCCTAAGAAGAACTGAAAAAATTACAACCATGCAGATAACTTACTCTCGTCATTCCTCGGCACCGCTAGGTAACGTAGAACTTATTGAACATAGAATGAGCGTAGAATAAGTTGTTACCACCAGAAAAACCACTACTATCAACACACAGCATCCTGTATAAAAGAGCATTGCCGAGTGATTATGGCTCGTTCGAGAGATGCTCCACTGAGGAAGACCCCACTCGATACGCGACGAAGACGCCACCTCGAGAAAACGATCACCTGTGGACCATCGACTAGGATCATAGGCTCTGATGAAAAAGATATTGTGTAAGCTTACCAAAGAAAGAATACATATTGGTTAGCAATACCAAAGTTGAGCAAAAGTCGGTCTTCAAATATTGTAGAGCTTATTGTTTTCCTCTCCTATGCTTTCTCTGTAGATCTGGTCGAATAATAGTAAAATGTTAAATGATAAAACTCTTGAAGTTGACAAATCAATGGGAGATGCACGACGCATTCGACTTCATTAAGCATCTTCAAGGGTGATTGAATATTTATCTGGCATATACAAAAACTTATAGTGAACCAGATGTATGAAAGAAGTGCAGAAGTTTTCCAGGGCAAGTCTCGTAACAACTTGTTGACCCCGGGCGAGAGAGGGTTGGTGAGGCTGCGGCGTGGGATCGAACCAATGACTACGTGTGTAATGTGGAGCTATATAGGACCTGCACGACACAGGTTTTTTAAATAACGGCAGACTCCACTTATTTTGCGGATAACTGTTTATTTATTTGAATTTTTTTGCTTGAAAGGGACATAATGTGTTCGGGCGGTCCAGTCATTTTTGATCCAATTCCTTCCAACGCGCTACGCCAGATAGAGTACAAATTGATTTCGTTGTTCACTGGAAATGAAAGAGATCGTTCCACAATTATTTTAATGTATGACGAAAATATTTTTTGCGTATTACCTGAGCAAAATTTCTAATTTTTTTTTTTTTGAGAAGGCGCTTTTCTAAACGATAGGAGCGCAATGAATCTGTAGCTCAGATTTTTTGCCAAAGAATGTAAATATGAGAAAACTGGAAGTATAGAGAATAAGCAAAAAAGCTCTTTAGGTCAAAACTTTGCTCGAAATTTTTCTAGATATGCTTTATTTTAGGGTGCGTGTAGCGTAGTGGTCGGAGGCGCCCTGCAACACACATGGGATCGGTCCTTGCGCCCGTGGCCCACCAGGCCTTCCATCCCTCCAGGGTCAGAAAATTGGTATCATATTTGTCTAGGAGGATAGCAGCCCTGGCTAGATGCATCGATGAGCTACCCTGAGTCATTGTAAAGGCCACATTTCCATTCAATGATCTCCGATGACGATTAATGAAGTCGAATACATGGCGCATCCCTCAGGGATCGATCAACGTCGAGAGCTTTATCCTTTATCTTTCTTATGCTTTTGTTGCTGTTAAGATTAGTAGTACAATATAGCTGGTTACTCACAGGAATGGGTATGGAATGAGAAATGTTGTTCTAGATATAATAGTATAATCGATCATAAATTATATGCATAATGTTGCGACGATTCAATCTACGCTAAAATACGGCGAGGTTCCAAAATTTTCTTTATTACCGAGGTAGGCTTTAGGTCACAAAGCGTAAGCATAATGTTGACGAGATTTACCTCCGGTGAATTATGGTAACGTTCAAGAACTTTCCTATTTACGGTGGCTCAGGCACTGGCTCGGAATGTGTCATGTAACGGGCACTGGTGCTAGATGTGGTGGAGCCGGATGATGTGATAGCCGTGGGAGCGGCGTCGTTATTCGCCAACCGAACGTCAAATTAAATCCCGAATGGGCGGAAAAATGTAGCTTTGTTATGCTTTAATTACAAACTCTACGATTAGCACCATTTTCGACGGAACAATGTTCCGTTTATCGTCCCATCAACGATGAAACGACGGACTGATGAGCTTTGCTGATGTTTCGAGAAAAAAGCTTTCATGTTGGAAAATGGTATGATCGGAGATACGATGTGTAAGGACACGGTTTTATTAGGGTGTTGACGTCAACCGCTTCGAATATGCAGAATTGGATTAATTCCACCCTAATGAAAAGTAAACGCCAATAGAAAAATGCCGCCATACAAATAACTTGTGCCAATTTAATGTTCGAAAAGCCATTTTAGCAGAAATTAAACGTAAAAATAGAATTGTACCTGGTTTTCTTTTAATACCCGTCATCACCGGTCAATTGTTACCCTTTAAAGGAAAAAACTGAGTTTTCTGGATAGAAAATAAAATCTTTTAAAAGGCGTGTTGCTCTTCAATTAAGTGCAATAACTTCGCACTGTGTACAAACCAACAAACATGTGTGGCGCAGTGGTCGGAGGCGCCCTACAACACGTGGAATCGATCCTCATGCCGATGACCCACCAAACATTCTATTTCCGCGGGGCCAGCTTATCGGTGCCACACTTGTCTGGGAGGATATCAGCACTGGCTCGATACATCGTTAGGCCACCGCGAGTCGTGGTTAAGGCCAGTTATGCACTCAGTCACCTCCAAACGGTGCTTTCAATATGAGTTCTGAGGTGGGGATGACAATGAACAACCAATAATTTAGGGCCTCATTGTGGCTCCATAGTGTTCCTGGATGTTGAATTGTGACGGAGAAAGGAATTCATTCACCAACTGGGTCACAATAACCACTTTACTAGACTGGCGACACTTTACTAAGGAAGCCATAATAAGAATAAATGTTAACCTAAAGCTCAACAGGCTACCTATACCTGACATTGTCAGGAATGGTAAAAAAAGTGTGTCATACCGAAGTTTAGTTGCTTTTTGTGTTTCTTGAGAAAGCGAAACCCCTGAACATCCTTGCTGTTTGGTGTGAATGAGTGAAGTTTTTATATCATATAATTTGCTTTATTATTAACAAGATTACATGTGATTCTGGTAGTAAAGATGATGATGACTACAGCGCAGATGACGTGTATGATCTTTCGAGAAGGGAATTTCAATTCATGGTGACGTTACCACTCTTTAAGTATGAAACATTCGATTTAAGGAATGGAGAAGACAACTAAACTTTCGGACTAATTTTCCTATCATAAATAGATATCCAGAAAACCGCAGATTCTTGAATTGAAAAACTCTACGTTCGGCTTATTTTGTCACCTCCAGTATTCATAATACTATAAGAAGTATCAATATAGGTCATGGTTTCTAAAGACATAACGTTGTCGACACTTTGCCGAGCCGGCCAATTGGAATCTACGCGCCATCGCTGGCCCAAAGTAATGGTTTAAGAGGGAATAACGTTTGCAAAGATTGAGAAACTGCTTACTGTTGGATGTAAAAGAATGATTTACTGAGGGTGTCAGCAGGATAAAATGCAGTCATAATTTATAGCTTTTACTGCACGGAACCACTTAACCTTCCTTTAAAGGAAAGTCTTCAACCATTCATATGTTATAACATTTATGATGCATTCATATGAGAAGTAGAACTTCTCTTGTTCTGTACCTGACCCGCTAATAAAAGTCACAGCACAGACCGGGTACTATACAAGGATCCGGAGCTTGCTCACAAGTTATGAATGCAAATCGAGTTTTTTCAGCTCGGTTCTCCTAAGTTTTTTTCTTTTCCTGTCCTTTACATCACCAAGAGAACTCGATAGTTTTTTCCGTAGCAAGTTTTAAAATAAGTTAAATATGTTACACAAAGGCTCTTAGCTTAGTCGCCCAAACGAAGATGGAATTTGAGATCTCCGTGCAAAATTTCAGCTAGGAATAGACTTCTGCCGCAAAGTTGGTGACCAACGGGCTATCCTTATCCACCATTATCGCAGAAAAACACTGGCAAAAGATACCACATAAAATGCTTGACATTCTCTGTAGGGAATAAAAGTCACGAAAGTGCTAAAGGTTTATAAATCCTCCGATTTTCGTCCACTCTGTAATGATGCACAGCTTAGACATTGCATTCACTCTATAGTTACAGTTTAAAAAACTTCAGAGCCGCCCACATCGTTCTTGTAGAATTTTTATTTTGTACAGTCTTTTGAAGAATCTGCTACTAATTTTCCTATCATAAATAGATATCCAGAAAACCGCAGATTCTTGAATTGAAAAACTCTACGTTCGGCTTATTTTGTCATCTCCAGTATTCATAATACTATAAGAAGTATCAATATAGGTCATAGTTTCTAAAGACAATCATGCGATTGAAATCTGGGTTTGGTTCTTTCCGCGTAGGATTATGAAAGCACTTGGTTGAGTAGAATGTGTAGATTAAATTATAGGTTTAGCAGATTAGATTGTGATCCACTCTAGGCTCGGAAGAAGGCAAAAGCCACTGAAACGTCGTCCATTGTGGAAAAAAACGTAGAGCTAACGGCTTGATTCTCGTTCATCAAGGAGAAGTGAAATTGCTGCTCAATGCCGGAGTTGATAGTTGGTAAGAAGTCCATGGATGGGAAGAAACGGGAATTAATTCACGATTTTCTCTACTGTATTTGTATCTCTGTAGAGGCGTGATAATGCTACAAATTTGCCTCTGGAATTCCAACGCGTCTCCTATTCTTTCTATTTTTCACTCTCTGCCTCCATCTCTTCTTTCACAGCTTTTCCAGATGTTCTCTTCATATCGTCATATCTTTTCGTGTCCTCCTCACGTTTCGGTAGGCTGTGATTCAGAATTCGTTTCTTTCTTTCATTGCTATTTTGCTCCATCAATTCGCTTTGCCGCAATTTCACTGAGAGCTGGTGTTTTCCCCTTCGATTCTGACATTTATTAACGAGAATAGCCATTAAATCTCTTTTTCTGTGGTGTAATCGCACGAACCATCAGCCGTTCTCATTGATTCCGCTATACGTTGGATTTTTCTAGATTCTTCAATGTTTTTGATCGCAATCAGGAAATTCAGTGGCTTCCTGCAGTCTGCAGAATATGCTATGTGATAACCCTGGGGAACTACGGAATAGCGTCAAACACTGCTTTCTCATATTTCAAAAGACTATAGCATTCTTGAGGCCGCAGTAAAAGAAATGGCAGTTTACTGGTAATTCAGAGCGAATACTATTGAATTGAAAGTTTTTAATTGCTCAAAAAAATTGATTTTCTTTCTACCATTATTTTTCGCTAATTTAGTTCTGTGGTCTTTTAATAGAGGAACAGAAACCTAGCGGTTAGAAACGGTGTGCAATACGTGTACTGTGCTTCCTGGTTCGGACTCACACGAGCTGTACAGGTCGCATGACTCAGGACTGGCAAACTGTTATCGGACTTGTCTGGAGCTAGCTTTCTGTCAATTAGAAAAGACAGGACAGCGGCAGCCAGTGGTGAACATCTAGGAACACCTTAGCACAACTACACTAAAGATCCCGGACAGAATCTGCTCGACCAGAAGAACATTAGCAGGAGATTCAATAATAAGTTAAAATCTCGCAAGACATTCAATAAGAAGTTAAAATCCTTATATGACATTCGAAGTCGAAAATCCGAAGACTTTCACTGATGATGGATGTGACAATGAATCGACTGAAGAAGCGGTTGAATGTGCACAGTGAAAAGGGTCATACAGGTACAGTCTGCACTTCTACGGAATAGAAAGGGCAAGAGAAGCAATTCTGAAAGACTTCAAGAAAGCAATTCTCGCATCGGCTCTGGGATAATCGCCATACTTGGTTAATTTTTTTGCAAAAACAATGAAAATAAATACCATCTTAAAAGAAGTTTGATACTCTTTGTGCCTTTTAAACCAATACAGCGCACATAACATCCTGATGTTTGGCAAAAACGAATGGAGTTTGCTGGTACTTCTAGGAGTTCCTTAATGACTGAAACAATTTCTGTTAAGAATTTGAGTGCAAATTGTGTATATAGTCCGATAAATTAAAAAGCTATTTGATAAATAGCATAAGTGAGAGTGTCTATGGTATTGACGAACCTCATAACCTCCATATCGTATTTTTTTTATCTTGGAACAGCACAGAACATGTAGCAGTACGTATGGATTCCCAATGGTGAAGCGACGGTGATTTGTCACTGAACACTTTACCGTCCCTTTTCCCGTTGGAAAGCATTTTTACTGGCAACGGCTTCGATGGAACACTTTGCAGTTATTGGTAATCATACCTGCTGATTTAAAACGTCGTCATGCAACTACCAAAACCGACTATCTATTGGCTTCGGCATTGATTAAATAGTTTATTGCATTCTTGATAAACAAGCATGAGGTTGCTACGTTATTCTTTAATTACAAGCAAGCTGATGTTTCAGCGGATTTCGCCCTTTTCAAATCCTGGGAGCGTCTTCTTTTTTCAATGTGATTGAAGCCTTAGTTTAGTATTTTCTCTGCTTTAATTATGGAGATGTCTTGATGAGTAGGATGTAGTCCACTTGACCCATCGAGGCTCTTCAGAAGGTGAACTGCGCCAAAACCTTGTTTGTCAATAAAGACTAAACTAACAACGTCGTGCTTGCTTATCAAGAATGCAATGAATTACAACGATGCTGAGATATTTGCGAAACTCTGGGATTAGCCTAGAAATATATGGAACAATATATTGATTATTCACGTCGAGGTTAAACGAAAATCGATCAATAAAGGTAGTCACTTACAGGTTTGTCCCACGGATTGAATGCAATTTACAGAATTTAAGAAAGCTACGACATGGCAGTGATCGATAAAACTAGCTGAGAGACAGGCGAAACGAAGGACCCACATGGTGTGGTGGTGAACGCGTTACTCCCCGGAAAGGACAATAACGCGTTCGTTCCCCAACATAGACACCTACGGTCCGGAGTTTTGCAAAGATCTCACCATCATTGTGGTTGTTTCACAAAGCTGTGGCATTTATTTAGAGAAACCTTGGCAGAACATACTGTAAGAAGATTGATTGTACTTATGAAAAAAATGTTATGACTGATTTGTGATCGATTTAGTTCCCATGATCCTTTACTAACCAACGCATAGGCAGTAAAGTCTCAGCTTTTCTTTCTCATATCATCCTCTCTGGTGGGAAGAAAAACTGCCAGTAGAGTTTTAAAAATGGAGCTTTCGAATTTAAAAAGATGAAAAATAAGGCAGCCGCATGTTTTTCCTCAAAGAACCCACTTAAAGATTTTTTACTTTTATTTTGTATGAGCCATCTTCACGTCTACTGTGTGGATCCCAGCACTTCTCATATTCGATTCGTTTTCTCGCACTCATTGCCCACGAAGATCTTCTAACTTCACGTGTGGTTTCGGTTGCTGCTTGAGGATTTTCATTTCACCTTGAATGTGGTACAATGCTGGTCTAACAATCCTCGCTGGTGTCCTCGGATAGCCGGGCTGGAGCGTTCCCAATTGAATTGCAGAGAGTCATTTTTTCCTAAACAAGTCCGATACCAATTTCGCGACTCTGGAGTTTTGAGAGGCTTGGTTGTCCTGGAGTAGAATCGAACTAGCACCGTGCCCGTAATAACGGACATCACTATCACTGTGCTATTCACTCGCTTACTGGCTGTTCGAATGTGCCATCTGTCACTTGAAGTTAACAAAGGAAAATAGGAAAATTCGCTAAAGGGCGTTTTCTTTGTAAAATGTTAAGAACTGCGCGAAAGGATCTTTAGGGACTAAAATGTATTTTTTATGAATATTCGTAGTGGTACGTCAAACTCAATGAAAACCAACGCAAAACATATTCAAGTCGTGCAAGTTCTCACTTAAGAAATGCTTAACGAATGGTTTCTCCTTCTAGTCACCCGGGATGAGCCAGTCTTGACTTTGTATTGTGTTTCGTTACGTAGTAAATGAGAAGAGGATCTCGAAATCTTTTCCTCAGGATATCGATGAAGTACTTCCGACGAAGAAACAGCTTCCGCTTGCAAAGGGCGAAAATCTGCAAAGAACTTAAGAAATTAACAAAGAAATGAAAATTTCGACGTTTCAGAGATCATTTCCCATAGATTTACCCTTATCCAGACACTTTAATAGCGGCCTGATGCGAATCTTTGGCATAAATTCATCAGAACTTCATAGAAGTGGTGAAAACGCATCCAATTTTTTTTCTATGAAAATTATGGAGTCCGAGCAAAATGTTCACTTGATTAGTAACTTGTTTGTTGGATAAAGGGCGCGTGTGGCGCAGTGGTTGGAGGCGTCACAGCGCCGCGCACGTCAAATGCGCCCATGGCCCACCAAGCCTTCCATCCCTCCGGGGTCGGCAAATTGGTACCAGACTTGTCTGGGAGGATAGCAGCACTGGCTCGATACATCGGCCGGCCACCGCGAGTCATTGTAAAGGCCAGATATGCATTCCCCTCCAACGATGCTTAATGAAGTCGAATGCATGGCGCATCCCTCAGGGATTGATCAACGCCAAGAGCTTTTGAGCTTTTTTTGTTGGATAAAACTTTAGTTTTCAACGGTGTCTCGAAAGAGGTGCTTGGGTGCACGAACAAGATTTCTCCTCTAGATGATGATCTCAAAATTGTGCTGGGCTTACACAAGTGGACGTTGCTTGTTAATCCGTGAACGCTCGTCATTTTTCCCAAGCGAGCGGGGCCTACTACGCATTCAGATCGGCTATAGGGACGGGAAGAAAAACTACAAGTACCTGCTCGATTCATGCAATACGACATTCGCAATTATGGTTGTTACCAATATCATAATACTTCACTTCATATAGCGTGGTACACTCTCCACAATCGCCGATCTTTACGCCTTTCTTGAAGTCGCAGATCGCATCAAATTTCATGTGATCGTTCTGCAACGAATTAAAATCCAGAAGATCGGCCTACGCTCTGTCATGAAATATCAGTGGCAACAGCTTAATGGTCCACCAGTCCATTATCCTTCCCATTGACTCGTACGATATCCTCTCCACTCGCGCGGCCGTCCTCCGACTTCAATCGACGCGTCATAAGAAGATCGTAAGCATCAATTGCTACTTACAGACCGATGTAGGTGACGAGTACGAATCAAATGAGTTTTACAATCAGATGGAGAATGTTATTCCCAATGATAAAGCGTGTTATAAGTTTGTTGTCGAAGAGTTCAACGCCAAGAAGAAAAGCCAACGAGAGTGAATAGTGAATACAGGGTCAGGAATTCTAGATTAGGAGAAAGAAACGAGGATTGAAACCGTTTTGCATGATTCCTGCCTGCAGCACGTCTCTTCTATGAAAAGTCGTTCTTCCAGAAGAAAAGAAGCTACCGCTGGACATGTGAGTCTCCTAACGGCGTGATTTATGCACACACAGATCGACCACATTCTGAGAAACAGAAGGTGGCGTCTACTTGACACATCCTTAGCCTCATCATTTTGTACTGGCTTCGATCACCGCCTTCTTAGCACGAAGATTCGATTCAGCTGTAAGCTGGGAAAGAATTCATCTCATCGACCACGAGGAAAAGTCAAGCTCTACATGACGAGAACATGCTGAACGAAATTCTGTTCAAGCGAAATTGCAGATTAAGGAGGATCTGACTGAAGGCTAAGAGCTGCTTGTCGAAGTACTTGTCGAAGTTCTGCTGAATTAGCCTCAGCTTTTCAAGCAAGATGAACAGATCGCATCTGCATTACTATCAAGGAATATCTAACTACAGCGGATAGCTCGAAAAGAGAAGGAAACTAAAGCTTATTCTATTGCAACACGTTTAACACGGCTAACAATAAACGGTTGTTGAAGAAGAGCTTCGCAGGAAGATCTACATCGTATGCCCATGGCAGTCGATGGCACGAAAAACCACTAGAAGCAACAGAGAAAAGAAACAGTCCAAAAAAATGTCATCGGGGCTTGTGAGATCATAGAATTCCGCTGTCAGTCCTGGTGAACGGAGATGGGATAATCAAAACTTCGTGCCATGATACAAAATTGATAGCAAAAAAGTCTTGCACTAACCTTTCTTTTTCCCCAATCTGTCTCAATACTAAAATTCCCGCTGAAGAGAAACCACCTGGAATTCTTTCACCAAAGGTTCGAGTTGCGATAAAAAGCGCGAGAAGAGACGCAGTTCTAAGATCTGATGATACCACTGCTGAACTCTTCACAGCGAGAAGCCACAATTTGCTTGTACTTCTCGCAAACCATACGACAGCCTACCTTCAAAAGGAAAAATCTCAGACCAGTAGAGTACGCCGCCCACGGTCACCCTGCCTAAGAAAGATGACCGAAGGGATCTTGGTAACTATCGCCTGATGTGCTCGTTGAGTGCATTCTATAAGTTCTTCATGAAGATTAACCTTTACTTCATATCATGGGCTTTGGACGATGCGCAACCAGTTGAGCAAGCAGGATTTCGACGAGGATTTTGCTCTGTGGACAATGTCCAAAGTGCGTCCAGGACCTTCGAAGTTTGTTGGAACAACACTGCCCCTAGTCCTAACATTTGCCAACAATGAAAAAGCGTTTGACAGTGTCGAAGCAAATACAACACTATCAAGGATCATCAACCAAAGGTTGGACGCGCCCTTCATTAGAACTCTATGTAACTGCTAGCGAAACTGCACTACGAAAATGCAGCCTTTCCATGGATCTGCCATACGTAAATGAAAAGGGGTTTGACAAGGCGAAACATATCGCCAAAACAAGTTAGTGTCGTGCTGCAGTGGATAATGGAGTCACTCGACTGGGATGAGAAAGGGATACGTATTGATGGAAAGTCCACGTCAAACCTTTGTTTTACCGACGACATCGTCATCTTCTCAAGAAGCACCAACGTAGCAGACACGATGATCAATGAAGTCAACGAAGCAGGAAATCGGACTACGTATAATTCGAAAGAATACCCAATCCATGGAAAACCCATGCAGCGAGGCGATTAGATCAAACTGTATGGTTCTCTCATTGCAAAAACCACCTTGTACTCTAGTATACCTGGGACGATCAATGAACACGCAGAAAAACATAAAGCAGGAACTAGACAGAAGAAGGAGCACTACTTACGGAGCGTTTGAACGATATCTTCCGAAATATATTTAGCACTTTCATTATTTAGCGGAATGCAGAGCACTGATCATCAAAATCTGTCCCATTTTCAGGCTCTAGGGGAATACACATCAATAGCAAAACACAGATCAGACCGGTCAAATGAGAAGAACGGACAGAAAGACAGATGGACGAAAAAAACCTAGAGTGGACTCCTCTAGCATGCAGGGGTCCCCTAGGCAGGCCACCTACACGTTGGGCAGACGTGTCCCTAAACAAGGTTAATCGGCTGTATACGCAGCTGAAGTTTTTTTTTTACAGATCACGGTATGAGACTCACACACGCCATCGTGCTCGAACAAAACCACCATCGACGACAATTGCGAGGGAAAGAAACGAATGGCAAATATGTCGCAGCCCGCACAACGCGTCAAGATGGATCGTTGAAGTATCAGAGGAAGTACAAATATTGTAAATATCGTAAGGACAGATTACGCAATTTTGTGTTTCACATATACGGTCATACCAGCGGTTACGAACTAACTGGCGACGAAGAGTATTCGGTGGTATTTCAATTATCGCTACCGATTCCTCTAGATCTGCCCTTTTTAAGCATCGCTTCATTGTTGCACTTATTTCGTCGCTAATGAAGGGCAAGATGAACGGGACCTTGTTTTGGCCAAACCGTTCCTTTTGGAGCGTCGTTCTCCCTCGAAACTTATCTCGTGGGGTTGCAATTTCGTAGCCGTTGGAAATGGCTATTTGCCGAGCCAAGTCGCGCGATTCTTCCCTTAGTTCCCTACTTGTGCACACAGAGGTGGCTGTTTGAAACATGTTTCTCACAAGCGCCCTGTTTGTGTGTGAAGGGTGACAAGAAAGGGAGTGAATCAGACCTTCCACACTCTGAAGAAGGCGATTCTGCCGAAACGTCATCTACGATTGTGTTGTATGTGTGTTATTGTATGGAAGTAAACGTATGCTGTTTAACAATCTCGCGTTTGCTAAGAGAGAAAACGACAAATTTGAAATCCAATGCCGAGGTTAATAGAAAGTCGATCCTGGGTACTATCGATGCTATTTTAACACTATAATGGAGAGTTAATGGTGTGAAAACATAACAGCGGCTCTTCAAACCATACGTATCCAGCAATGATCAGCGTAAAGGACATAACTCTGCGTAGGAGCCAGATAGAGTAACTGACTGTTCAGTGAGGAAGAAAAAGTTGATTACGTGCGTAGTAACCGACAGATTTGATAATCGTACGTGACGATGGAGTGAGCCAAGAAAAAGGTGTAAATAAAAGTGGAAAACATCTTAGGATTGAAAGTCTTAGAAGGCCACGGAGACTGAGACGACAAATTCGTCCACTTTGTGGTTCCTATATGTTACCAACTTTTCTGTCGTTTTCTAGATCTAGCACACTGATTGAATGAGCGTAAGTGTTTTAGGTTAAGAAAGGTTTCTTTTCAGCCAAAATGTCCACTTGATTGCTTTTCATTCTTCATAAAGAATGAAGCATAAAGTGTTGGGTGTTGACCTATCTTCCATTAGGTATATTGCTGTGATTCATACCTTGCTGCAACGACTTCCAGCAGCCTGTCTATGCATTAATTCAGTGCTAGTATCTTTCCAAGTAAGTCTAGCACCAATTTGCAGACCTATGAGGGGCGAGCTATCTAGTAAGCACAAGCCTGAGGATCGTACCAATAACCAACTGCATATTGGAGGGTAAATATGATCACTTCGCTGCAAATACATCCTGGTTCTTTTTTTTTGATTTTCGTGGTAAAACCGAGCAGTATCACAAAAGGGTCATAAGCCCGCATTAAATCGTAAGCACACGAAATGACGGGACGAAGGTGTGATCACATCAAGTTGTTCCAGTGGTTATGTGACTCGCTTCGATTAAGCTGGTTGACGCTCAACAGCTTGAACCCTTTCCAGATTAAAGGCCAGAATAAGGCTTTTTACCAACCTATTGTTACCCGAATGAAGTTTTTATCAACCCCTTGCTATCATGCCAATAGAATAAAATGTTTATTAATCATGCCAAAATTAAGAAAAAGTATGTTTTCTAAACACTTTTTCTAGAAATTTCCGAGAAAAGCTTTCTGTTAACTTCGGCTTTGATCAAATGTTCTACCGATTTTTTTAATGAGCAAGCACTAGGTCATTTTATTTTTTATTGACGGAAAGGCCGACGTTTCTGCTGATTTCACCTTCTCCTATGCCCAAAATTGTCCAGTTGACCTAATCCAGTCAGCGAAAAGCCTCCGTAACAAAAAGAAGGAAAACACGAAATCAAGATTTCAACCGCGTGGAGCATGAAATAGCTTCTTCGCACACACACCGTTTCACGTGATGTCCAACGGCTCATGTGGACGGGTAATGTGTGCCTCTCTCACATTAAAATATCAATCTTAGATGTTGTGTGAGACCACATGTGACAACGAAGCAATCCTACAGCCGGTTCAGTTCTCGATTCATAGAATTTGTCCAAAATACTCTGAGAATTATGCGCCTTAGTCTTTTCGATTCCTGTGCAAGCCAGTTAAATTCACTTCGAAATCTTCTTCGTTTTCTCTACGTCCTAGACGTGCCGTGTGGGATATTTGATTTGACCACAAGTTCACCGATTTTTTCCAGGGTTCTTTTCCAGTTCGTGGGGGTCAATAACACTTAGCGATTACCGCAAACTTTTTGTTCCATGGAAACTTTACATGAAATGAGTAAGAGTTGTGTCGTGGGAAATTAAGACTACTTTTGCCAACGCAGGGTGAGCGACGATTCAAAAAGTGGCGATAGTTCAGCGATTTCTGCGAAAACTTCAGTTGTGCGGAAGGGTCTAATGTTGTCCACATAGTGGATATTCACTTCCATGAAAGCTCAAATTCCGACCAGTTACGTTTCAACTAGGAATTGGCAGTTCTGAGTAATGCTACTGGAAATGATCATTGCTTTTTTTTTCTGCCGACTTTTTCTATTTCAGCAGTAAGATCTGAAATGAAAGTGTTCCATGAAGAGTTTTTAACGGCATATGGTTACGTTTTAAGCAGATTCTCACATATGTGTCGTTGCGGTGATCGAAAAACTGCCAAATCAAACGTGGGTCATTCCTGAAGTTTGTTGGGCATTTCATTTATCATAGTGTGATTATGCGAAATACAACCACAACGATGCTGAGATATTTGCAAAACTCCGGACCGCAGGTGTCTGCGGTGGGGAACGAACGCACTATTGTCCTTTCCGGGGAGTAACGCGTTCACCACCACACCATGCGGATCCTTCGTTTCCCCTGTCTCTCAACTATTTCTATCTCGTCATAAGCAATCACCCATCAACGGTATTGTCCCAAGAAAAGGTAATTCTACCACAGACATCTACGGTCTGGAGTTTTGCAAATATCTCAGCAACGTTGTGGTTGATTTTGCATAATGCCCTGACGTGAAAATTGTAGTAGGCAGTAAATAAAAAATAAACTCCATGGAGTTTTCCTAGACTCGAGTCTTACTCTGTTTTCTAGCCGAATCTTAAAGTGTTTTTGGAAGTTCCGCGTTTGTTTTAAAAAATCAGTACAAAGTATATTACCAAGGGTGGTTAGAAGTGCTCGCTATCGTTTTATACAAGCTTGGCCGGCTTCGTGATGTTTGCCAGACAAAAAGGACAAAATGAAGACCGTGATAAACGAACAAAGAAGAGGACTTGAAGTCATCAACCTCGTTACCAAGCGGATTTGAAAGCCAATCTTCTTACGCGCCATCTTATAATCGTCTGAACACGTAAACTGGTTCATTGCGGTCCTGTAACGGGACAGCAGTAACCATTATTATTTCCATTCTATCTTTTCCACACTAATTTTTGGTCTTGTCGTTTTTATGTTCCTGAAATTTCAAGCTTGCCTGTAACACACTGATTATTTAGAGGCTCCAGATTCATTGTTACAGAAAATTTCCTCTCTGGACTAGTTGAAATATTGTTACGAATACTTTTCATTCTTGTAAAAAAAATGAAAAACACAGAAGTAAACATCGAAATAAAAACAGGCAATGGAACTGCCAGCCCAGAAATTACAGTTCATTTTAAAGTTACGTATGCCAAATTAGGATGAAGTCCTTGGCGTTGATCAATCTCTAAGGAATACACTATGCATACATTCAAACCAATTCGCACCCGTAATCGTAGAAATGATTAAGCACATATTTGGCTTAGCCAGTGGCTTACAGGTGTCTATCAAGTCGATGTCGCCATCCTTCCAAACAAGTCTGCTGTCAGTTTTTCGACAACGGCCTAATGAAGGAAGTTCAATTAATATGGAGAGTACGATCGAAGAATGTGTATGGCAGCGACACTTTCAATGAGTGTGGTAGTGAGAAAAATAGTAGGTTGCAGAAGAAGAGGTGCCTTAGTGGCCTACAGTTAGTTTTTTCAACTTTTTTCATCGATAAGCTCACGATGTGACATTACCTAAGTGCCGAGTGATCAACATCTTAGTTCCTCTACGGATGTTCCACTATGTCAGCAGAATTACAAACCATTGACAGTGAACGCTTTCGGAAAAAAACAGCGGATGAAATGAAACAGCTTTTCGTCCTCACAAAATTTTTGCAATGAATAGTAGAACATAGTGGCGCCAGTCGTGAGGGAAACAAGGCGTGAGTTGATGGCCAACGAATGAGCAGACGTGATGGTGTAAACGAGCAGTGCGCCAATCTTTCAAACTCTAACAATCATCAACATCCTAGGAAGGAAGAGCCTGAACGTTTCCACTCGAACCAAGCCTTGTCGCTTTCACGAATGCTATTTGAACAGCCTAATACCAGTTCACCTTGCATTCTACTGAAAAGTTTTCTTCATCGAAAGCGGGATGAAAAATTGTTGTGATTCTCAGTGACTATTAGTGTCACGAAATCCGAGTCATTTGTTTTTTTACAAGTTTCTATAATATCTGATATTATTCCCGAGGGTTTCTATGCTAGCACGAAGTTTATAAGCAGAAATACGAAAGCATGAAGCTTTTCTTAATTTCAGGTGATACTCTCTTTGCCTCTTTCGGTCTTCCTCTTCTTCTACTGTTTCTCCCTCTTTTCTATTTAATTTCTTACTGTCCTTATGAAAGCTTTTTAATACGGAGTAGATTTAAGAACAAATGTAATCGATCCCTCCAATGTAAGAGATTCTAATCGATTAGTCGGATACGTGGCTTTTTCCTTGATAACAAGCCAGAGGTGGTGAACAATAGAATGAGTATGGACCAAAATCCCTAACATAAAGACCAGTGGAGTGAGTTCCTCTCTACTGTGTCAGAATTGCTTCTATATGTGATATATTCATAGTGCATGTGGGTGTTCGTGCGACCCATATCTGGGGATTATATTCCGAATGTCAAAATTCGGTTAAAAACTCTCAAGTGGTTGAGAAGGTGGTTAAGGGACCCTTAAAAAAACTTGAGTCAACTTTGAAACATTCCAGCAAGGATAAGTGTCGGTTATCTAAGCCTTCTCCTCTGAGTAAATTGCCCATGACTTTTCTCGACTGAATACAGTAGCAATGAAGGGCACCACATTCAACGTGTAACCTTTTCTGTTCCGTGATCGAGTAGTAGAAAACAGGAGTACTAAGCAAGAAATTACTACATCACTTATATGTAAACATAAGAAAACAATCATGAATAATTTGAATGTCGAAGAAAAGAGGAAAATAAAGCGGGACCGAAGGAATCTGAGGGGAAAAAATGGAATGGGAGAAGGAGATATTTTCAGCAAGGCGAAAACGAAGGCGATAATATGACGGAAACGAGTTGGGCACCAGTAACATAGTAAAAATAGAGTGAAAAACTGCCTTTTTTAACCCAATTTTTAGTGAAAAGAGAAGGGCTAACAGTCACCAATGTTTGTGCAAGTCCTCACCTGTACTAACTTAATACAACCACAAAGATGCTGAGATATGAGCAAAACTGGGAGCTTCAGTTCGGTTTCGAATCCGTGATTACCTCCCCAGGGACTCACGTGCTATTCACTATACGAATCGAGTGCCTTCCATTGCCTTTCTCTCAGCTTACTAACTATGAATTTCTCAGTGCAAATGTTCACACATGATGATTTTAGTAAGCAAAAGTTACATAAAAATTATAAATAAATTCAAGGATTTGGAAGATGTTCGAGCCCAGATCGTCCCAGAAGTGAAAGGAGATGACTCACGAGAAAGAAGTGGTTCTATTGGAAAACCACAACGTAAGCGAATCAAACAAAATTCTTAGAGAAACATTCTTTGTTGCACATTTCTTGAATACTCCACTGATGGAAATCGACGGAAGACTTTTACACTATCAAGCCAATGATTTTTAGTCCTGTGTAAAGGTTAATGTTTTCATGGATTTCCCCGTTTTTAGGAAGCGTTAAGTATGGTTAGATTGATGACTTGAATTTAACGTCAACATATGCCATTCCGTCATGGATTTTTCTTCACTATGAGAAAACACAATGTGCTGAGAACCAATAAAAACTAAAGACAAGAGATAAATGAGCGTTTAGAAATCGAACCATCCAACTGGGAATTCGATGAAGAAGGAGATACGGTAGAAAACTGCCTCGGTGCAAGGAATGCTTCTAATGCATGCCATTCTCAATGAGATCGTTGTATAGACGATATAAAGCTAAAATTTCTCATTATGGAGGTAATCTTTGGACTGCGTAGCACCGCTGAGCCAATTTACACAACTGAGCTCTTCTTCCTCAGGACAAAACGACCAACAAGGTAGCTAGCCATAACAGGATCTACTACTCAAGAGCGATGAAATATTTCACAATAACAGGATACAACTGGACATTGTGGATGCGCCATTACACTTCATGCAATTCCTTTCATTATTACTGAGATTGTATAAGGTATAATGCACATGTGGCCAATGGTTCGCTCCTGCATCCTGACCAAACCGAACGAGCCTTTCCATCACTTCTAGGCCGTAGAACTTTGAGGGAGAGTTGTCTTCTGGTGGGATAGAAATACTGGCTAGGCATATTGGTAGGCCACTAAAAATCATTATGTAAGCCAAATATGAATCTAATCATCTCTGTGATACCACAAATGGAATCGCTTGCATAACGCATCCTTAAAGGACCGTTCAACGAAGAACGCGTTAGTATTTAACTACTTACTACTGAGATACTGCCTGCCCTGCTCAGATGAGGTAAGGTTGGCATCAGTTGTTGTTGTTGTTTTTATTGTTGTTGCTTGTTATTGCTATTGTTGTTGTTGTTTTTGTTGTTGTCCTTATCATGATTTGAGTGACGTTTCGGCGACTTCGACTTTTTCAGAGCCGTTTTTTAGGTTTCGTACCAGTTGTTTTTCTCCACATAGAACGAGTCTTGCGTTGCTACTGAGATGTTTCGAAGGTTGGAAGGGCAATTGTGTTCCGATCTGCGTCGTCGTTCGTGCGTCAACGATTTCGTCTCACATGGTCATAATATCGGAAATGACGTCAGTCAAACATGTCATATGTTTGAGTAATAGCTGTCCGACGAGTGCCTTCAGCGATGACATCCCATGGATTGTGAAGCGAACAGAAAAGGACCCACACATTTATGTTTGAAGTTGTTTATAACCGAAGAAATTTAAAGTGAGGCACCGTTTCACGGAATTTCATTAACTCCTTATTCAGTAAGGAAAATCAGAGGAATACAACGGAAAAGTAGGAAAACACGGTAGTAATTACTAGATGAAGCCAACGTGGTGATCCCGGTTTTTCAGTGCATGCCAATTATTTCTCGATAATTAGAGCAGCTGAGCAATTGTTAAGCTTTTGAAGAAGTTTTGCTATGCCAGACTTTGAGGAACCACTTCCCATTCACTTTAGGCTTACATATTCATAACTTTTCGAAAATTGCTCTTACTTTAAGGCTTCACTAGAAAAATTAAAATGTAAGAGTGCATCCATGGAATTTTCAGTACGAGCGCAGCTATTACCACTGCTAGTGACGTATTCAAAGACGAGATCCCACTAGTTCCACTTCTTCCTATATGAAATTGGAGCCCGAAGAGAAGAAACCAGGATAAACAAAGATTCGTAGACTTGAGCAAATTGGAACTTCATAGTGATGACTCGGGCAAGTTATTTCTTATGGACGAACACGTGTGGAGTGACTAATTCATTTCCTGCCGTTTTCATTGGAATGAATGCATTTAAACAAAAATGGCGAAAATTCGCCTTTTTGTTGTTGCATTTTATGAAATTTTCTTGAAAAATATGAGTGAGTTGTTCGTCAGATTTCGAGGATGGAGAAAGAAGGACTTCAGCTCTTGTAGCTAAACAACCTAATTGTAACATTCCCATCGACATCAATTCTTAAAATCGATGAAGCATTTGTGATTAAGAAGTTTTTCTGGAGCTGAATTGTCGGTAGAGCTTGCAGCAGATAGGATTCACTTAAGAAAGGGCACATACCTAACAACAACCAAGTTGAGAATTTTTCGAAAGAAAAGAAAGATCAAATGAATGATGGATCATCGTCTCAGTCAAATTTTTTAGTACGATTTCATCTTTGTGCTTTGGTTACTAGCACCTTCTATCATTCACATCATAGTATTTAGAAGTGTACAAACACTTTAAGCTAGTGATGGCAGAAAGGAAGGTCAATGCGCCTTTTAGCTCATTGCCTTGAGTTGTTGAAAAAAGCATTAGTTTAAAATCGAAGCCATAGTGGAATGAAATGTTATGAAATCAATGAAAAAAGGCATTAGAAAGAATACGCAGTGAATTTTTTAGGATATATGAAGTGACTTCTGAACTGATTAGTCGTTAGATTTCGTAGCGCATTTTTAGTGATACCGTAAGCAGGACTGGAGAAGGGAAAGGGGGAAGTTTCACTCGTAGTAGGGCGAAAGAATGATCAGAAGGGTTCATTTGTCTGAAACTCAGAGATCTAAGGAATGTGGAACATGTGGTACCTGCTGGCTCCGATCCATTTAGAGCTTCCGTATACACTCAATCATATTCATGCAGCCATGTATGGATAAGCTTAAAAGTGTGTTGATTGCATCCGGCGCGACGATTGGGCGATTCGGACGAAACCTAGATTAGGAAACAAGTGAGAGGTGGGGGAGTGTTGGTGGTCTCTAATAAATGAACGCGTCTATTCGAAGAGTGTTCGTCACAAGTTATGCTTTCTTAATACTGTCGCATTGAGAACACAGAAAATATGAGTGGGCCCTGACAAAAAAATTATTATCGATTCCTTTTTGCTAACGATTGTTTGTTGTATAGGCGAATGAAGAGTTTACTGGTGTTCGCTTGAGTTATTTCATGGATTAAGGTGACACAAGTGAAATCAGATGATTCAAATAGTATTCATCCTTTCTTTTCTTTAGGGCTTTTTGGAGCAGAGGATAACGCGGTGATTGACAATGTAGTTCATCAGGAAGCACTGGTTTGACCCTCTCCTCAACGCTCCCCTCCAATCCACCTGTGAACACCTTAGCTCGGCTATCTCCAAGTCTGCAAGGAGAAGCAACTAGACCGGCATTCGATGGCATTCGTGAACGAAGTGAAATCCTCACGGAGCAACCGAACCCGCGAAATGTTCGAAGAGCTTTGTGGACGATGAACACGTGGAAAACTAGTCGAATGCAATGGTGCTGGAATTCGTATTGGACGACGGATCATGTAAAACAGATAAAATAAGAAATTTTTTGAAGAGCTCGGAGAGAGCTCGTCCAGTTTTGCTGTAGTATATTTCTACTCTCTGGTCCGTCCTCCTTTTGAACATGTCGGATTCCTTTTCAGCTTGAGTGACCAACTTGGTTAAACGAAGCACTGCGTGTACATCACAGCTTCACACTCACAAGCTTTCTTACCGTATTGAGTTGATAAGCTGGGAGTAGAGCACTCTTTAGCCAGTTCAAAACGCTTTGAATCAAATTTTTTCATCCTAAATAATATTAAATTTTTGTATTAGAAGTTGCTGTACCATCACTGCTATTTTCAGTTCATTATATATTAAATTGCATTTCCACGACATTTTCGGCGAACTGCAGCCAGGACTTGATTGATAAATTGTTGATTCATTTTAAACAAGAGCTTTACAGGGTTAAACTTCTGTTGATTTGTCCACCAAAGTCGTGAACAATCCAATAACTGAACATGAACTGCTTGACACCTTCGTTTGTTTCTTTCCAGTGGGGAAACAGCGGAGTGTGGGAGGTGTTCACAAAACTTTGGAAGACGATTTCAGGCACTTTTATCAATTTTGAAACCGTTTCAGCTTTAGAGCAACATCCGGACCACAAAATTACGCTAATCGGACCCAGCGGCTGAATTCGGAGGTCACTAACAGAACGAGAAATGGCGTCAGAAAATTCATTACGTGTCTGAGTGATCCAATATAAAATGTAAACGATATCGACAGTGATGGATAGTTTTCTTTACGACTTTACTGCTCTCATTATTACGCTATCTTTAGTAGTTTAGCGAAAATTAAACAAAAATGAAAAGACATAAAACCATGAAGAACTCATGTCGTCTGTTATGCTTGTCTTAATTTCCTTTTAGAGTGGAAATAAACGAAAAGCATCCGAGAAATGTTTTGCCGAGAGATCGACTTTTACAGCAAATATTTTGTCCTCCACGATCAGTTTAAGCCGGATTAGTTTTCTTTAAAAATGATGAAAGTAGAGAAGATAGCATGCTCAGCGATTTTGTAAAGAAAAAAAAGGTGAAAGTGTGGGAAATTCCATTTAGCTGACATGTGAGAGTTTCCCAACCAATGCTGGTAACGTAAGTCAAGCAGAAAATCCACGACGTTAATTTGATAGAGTAATGACGAAATTTGTTGTATTGTTGATTGGATTTCTACGAAGAGCGTTTGCATTTATTCACTGAACGCGAGGTTAAGATACGGTCGATTTAAAGCAGGCAAGGAGCTGGCTGTACATCTGCCTGCTTCTCTGAATTTCTCTGACTTTTCGAGAGATGCGAAACGATTTGTTGAAGAGGAAATCGCAAATTCACCAGAAATTCTTTTGGTTCTTTGCTTTCGCACAACCAGAACGCGTTATTACGGCATTTAATTCAAAATTACAATTGCTCAAGTTTTTATCTTCTGCCTATTATTTTTCACAGGGCGATACTATGTGTCTAGGCGGTGCAGTGGGTAAAACATTAGTTCCGGTAAGGGTAATTGTAAGTTAGTATCTGGACTGGGCTCTGTATTTCCAAATAACACAGTATCATTATGGTTGTATTTTGTCAAACGCAATGTTGTTGCACTGGGCACTATGAGTTTCCTTCTTCGTTCTGAAAAGTAAAAACACTCGAAATCCATCATTGAGGTTCAACAAGCGAAGCGTCATCTCTTGCTAGACCTGAAAAAAACACCAATTTATCGTCTTTTTCTAATTTTCCTATTGTTTTTTTCAGAAGAGGCAAAGTAGAGTTGTACTCTGGCGACGATGCCTAGTCTCGTGTTTACTGAGGACAAAACCAAACGCAATGTTGTTGCACTGGGCACTATGAGTTTCCTTCTTCGTAGAGTTGTACTCTGGCGGCGATGCCTAGTCTCGTGTTTACTGAGGACAAAACGGCGCCTAATTTTTACCCTCTATGGATTTGCTGGTTTTCTGGAGGCGAAGAACATTTTTTCGATAATTAGAGGACTCATGAATGGTGAACATGGAAGGATTGCAGAAAAGACTTTAGTCTATCGTTCCATGGATATGAAGGATATCTATGGTATATCTGCTATACTTTACACCGATTTATCGTACAAACGTATTACTGTCTCCATTCGCTACTGTTTGGTGCTTATGGGCGTCTTTTTCAATATTTTTTTTCATATCCGCACCATTTATACGAGAACTATCATTCACTATAGCAATTACAATTGACATAGTAGTCGATTAGCATCCAAATTTCTAGTCAGTGAGCACCGTTCGGGAAACGGTTTTTTTAAATTCCAAAACCGACATTCCTTTAACCTCGGCATGACAAATCAGCATGCGTCTAAGTTTTTAAACTTATACGAGGATGAAAAATAAACCTTATGCACGTGACGTTTCGATGCATGACAGGGCCCGTGTGGCACAGTGGTTGGAGGCGCCACTGCGACACACACTTAGAATCGATTCCCGCACCCATGGCAACCAAGCCCTCCATCCCTCCGGGGTCGCAGACTTGTCTGGGAGGATAGCGGCACCGACTCGATGGTAGGCCTTCGAGAGTCATTGTAAAGGCCAGATATGCATTCAATCACATTCAAACGATGCTTAATGAAGTCGAGTGCATGGTGTATCACTCAGGGATTGATCAACGCTTTATCCTTTTATATTTTATTAACGTTTTGACGTCTTCGTCTTCATCAGAGCCGAAGGTCTAAGAAAATATTGCAAAGTCTTATGCTGGCTGATACAGACAGCGACTTCTGCAGGATAGATTGTTGAGAAATAACAAGTTGTTACCACCGGACAATCACTATTACCAACAACCAGCGTCTTGTATAAAACAGCATCGCTTGGTAGGTATAACTCATTCGAATGGTATTCCACTGAGAAGATCTGACTCGATACGAAAATGAAGACGCAACATCGAGAAGGCGAACCATTGTGGACCATCGACTCGGACCATCGTATCTGATATAGACGAAGGCGTCAAAACTTCGGGCGAATAAACATTATTTATAGGCCTCGCGTAAGCTTAACGATTTGAACACATGTTAGTTTTCTGTATATTATACGTACGAAATCAACATGAAGAGTGTAGGAAAGCAGTGTATGTCTTAAAATGGATTAAGATGAAAGTGGGATCTGTTGGTGTCTTATAGGCAGCTCCCGCAAAGCTGTTGTAACACCTATAGGGATCATTTGGTGTCATGGTGTTAAACAGACGAAACATTAGTAACTCCCACGTCCGACTTTCTATTAACCTCGGCATTGATGGAATAATTTTTTTTACTTTTGTTTAGCAAACGCGAGGTGTTATTTTGTTTTTATTCCACTTAATCTGTAGGAAGGCTCATAGAAAGCTACTCTGAGGAAGGCGAAATCCGCCGAAACGTCAGCTTGCACGTAATGTTAAACAGAAGTAAAAAGACGAAACATTAATTGCATCTTGGCACCTTTCTAACTCTGTGAAATCCAAGCTTTGCATGCAGAAGGAAAACTTTTGAGTCGCTTCATTTGACTGATTTTTCTATATGTTCCAGGAAAGAAAGGCTAGGGAAGATCTAGCAAAATTTTCTAAGATGGGCAATAGTTTGCGAACGTTTGCAGGATTCAGTTCTTAATAGATAGTGATATTACTCCTAGTAAAGGAAAATCGCGCCTAGAATGAGAAAACGACTAGATAAATAAATGAGATAATCCTGAAAATACTCAAATTGCGTAGAAAGTATGCAAAACAGAAAACCGAAGTGCTTATTCGTCATTCTCTATGATTTTTCACTAAGATCCGTTCATTATGTGGTCCAAATTCATAAACAATGGGCAATCCGAGGAAAGCAATTCGAAATCATCAGGCGTCTTTTCTATGAATTACATCGGAATGACTGTTTCACCTGCTAGTATGACACAAGAGCATCACGCATCCATTCGTGTGTTCATCACCGTCGACTTCCAGCAGCGTTCGATAGTGTTGGACCTGTGCTGTTTGTCACAAGAGTTATTCAATGGACTTTGAACTTTTCTCTTCTTCTTGAGACACAACTCATCGAAATAGTTCGCAGCAACAGTGAAAGCTTTTAATTCGGCTAGTAACGCACTTTAGGAGAATAATTTATCCTATGGGCACGACGTGGGGCACGTGTGGCTCAGTGGTTGGAGGCACCACTTCGACACTACCACGCTTGTCTGGAAGGGTCGCAGCAATAGCTCGATACATCGGTAGGCCACTTTGAGTCATTACAAAGGCAAGATATGCTTTCAATCACCTCCAATGATGCTTGATGAAGTCGGATGCATGGCACATCCCTCAGGTATTGATCAACGCCGAGAGCTTTATCTTTTTATTTTTCACCCTGGGCATGACTTGCAAAGCATATTGAGTTTATATTGGTCTCGTTTGAAAAACAAAAGTGAAGGGCATGATTATTAATCCCACTGGGAAGAAGAATTCGAAGGCAAGCGGGGACTTTTTAAATTGACTGCCGTTGAAAGAAACAACGGCGTGTACTTTTTATTTTGCTTAACACGGCCCATATTCACATTTACTGTGTGTACAACTTCTTGTGTTCGATTCGTATCCTCTCATCTACCATCTGGCATTCGAACTTTTCGTGTTTGTGTTCGGCTACTGATTGAGAACTGTCCTTTTTAATGAATGCCTTCAAATTCAAGATGCTCCTCCCTGCAGTCCTAGAACAGCTAGGATATAGCATTTCCACATGGAGCGCACAGAGTGAATGTTCCCAGATAAGTTTGCTAGCAATTTTCCTACCCCGTGGGAATGAAAGGCTTGGTGACCCGTGGCGGTGTGATGATGAACCAGATCGTGATGAACGGCATTGCTAAAGGAGTAGGAGGAAATGGAGCAGTGAGGGACCATGTTGTAAAAATCTCGATATAGTTACTTATTTTAGCTGCTTTTAAACCATTTTTACAAAAGGAGGGTGCTCCTGGATCTCTGGTTGCGACACTGAACGTGAGATTCATCTCCATTTTGCCTCTTGTAAGCTGACATGGAGGTCAACATTTCTATCTGCAAACTTAGCAAGTGCTATACTTATACCATGGCGGATGATTAACACTGTGACTATGAAGGAAAGAAACATGTAGCACTCTTAGCACATTTCAGGCAAGGTTGACGCTCTAGCACACCACATGAAAAATTTACATAAACGCGTTCGAGTTACTGAAGGACTAGCTAGGTTAGAGACGAGGACATGCACAGATGATACAATGCAATGCTACAGACAACGGGTGGAACTGACCACATGCAGTTTTCAACAAGCACGCAATCGAGATTAGCGAAAACACAGCAGGCGATAAAAAGCTGTTGATATACGGTGAAAAGGATGGCGAACCGAACTTGAACGATGAATTTCGAGCAATCAATGCAAAAATGCGAAAAATTGGCTGATGCTGATGAAGATGATGAAAAACTCTATGGGACGAGTGCTGATTATCCATGGATTCGTTGAGACATTGAAAGTAGGTTCTTTTAGTCGGTTGACCTTCGAGCGCAGGTTGATGGATAAATTAATATGCTATTTAGTCTATGTAGCCTGAAAGTAGTTGAGCGAGTCGAAATTGGGCTATTGAACAACGCTTATGTTCGATGGTCGTGAAATAAAACCTGGGGCTATGACATTACGGAAGAGGCAGGCACTGCGTCACCGAACTACTAAATTCTTTAACAAAACAATTTTGAAGCAGCCAGTTGACTTTCATCTTACTATTTCAATATCACTGCGATGCAGTGATGTGAATATATTTTAGCAAGAGTGGGGATCTGAGTTGGACTCATATGAGTTCACCTTTCTGGTGTTGAAGAAGTTCGTTCATCGGAGGTTGCTCTTGGATCCTATAAAGATTACTGCGGTTGTGTATGAATACCTTGAAGTAATCAGTGTCTACATTTGCTGATAAGCCTAGAAGTTTTCATCAAAAATTTCCTATACTGGGTCTAGTTTTGGCACCTTTACTTTCTCCAGAACCGCAGTTATTCGAAACAGGCAAAAACTTATTGCGACTGTGCTCACATGGAGTCGAATCTAATGAAGTGGAGCACAGCATGGAAGTGAGTGGAAACTCATTTCTTCCTTAATGATATAAAAACAAGATATCCTGATTATGAACTGTGACTATCAGTTGCATTCATTCGCATTAAAATGTGCTCGAAATTGTACTCGCAAAAAATGTATCAGAAGGAATTGTAGAGAAGAATACATCCTTGTTTTCTACGTTTCCTTCATACACCTTATATGTTCGATAACTCTTTATACGGTTTTTTGTCATCATATAAATCCAAAACGCTTCATCGTCAGTGAGAAATCGAACAACACCAGATCCGAACAGGATCAGAACACGTGAAGAGCCTTCCGTCAGTCCTCATAAAATTACTGGCTCGACTGTTCACGAATAACCGGTTTGAATCTAAGGGCTCCACTTAGTGGAAAACCAGTAAGTCCGTGCTATTGTTTAGGAAGGTTGACCTATACGATATCAGCAACTACCGCCCAATCTGCTTGCTGTCTATCGTCTACAAACTTCTCACTCGAGTCATCCTAAACAGGATTGACAGAGCACTGGACGAAGGACAACCATGTAAGCAAGCAGGGTTTCACAAAGGATTTAGTACGAGCACATTCACACGAACTTCCGGTGTAGTGTACTGAAAGAATCATGTGTTACTAGTGGAGGAGACGTGATTGTAGTTGTTGCTGTTCGCTGCTATTTCGTCATCCATTGCTGGCGTACATAAAGTTTTAATTCTTTGCGGATCTACGTCTACACAAAAATAGGTCGTTGTAGCGAACTCGAAGCAGGTGTTATTCATCTACCCGTCTACTAAAGTTTTATACTCTAAACTGACTAGGTGTGCTGGTTTACTTCGAGAGGATCTTACCCGGATTGTTTTGCGTTGCATGGAATTCTGCCTGAAATTACTCGTTTTTATGGTTTAATTTTAACTATTATGTCGTTAATCCGTGGACTCTTGATGAAATACACGACGTTTCTTGAAGTTTTACGATTCTGTTGATGTAGAGTTGTTTCAAGAAGGACTGTGGCATTAAATTAGAACTCATAAATAAGTTCTTAGTTGTATAATCACTAAAACGATCTCACTGTCCACGTGAGAATGTCAAATAATCCGTGAGTATTTGTGTTTTGCTGAAAAAAAAAACTCGGAAGAATGTGGGATTGTATCTTGTCTTCGCAAAAGATGCCTGTTCGTTTCCACATTGATGCCATAACACTGATTACTTGTATACTTGGATACTTCAGTCCGGTACGGTCCGGCTTCACAAGTGTGCGGATTGCAGCATATTTGGGTCTATAACACTGATTATCATAAGCAAAGTTTGAAGCTGCTTTTTAACACTTAGCAGAGTTAAAGCATAAGGTACCATTCCAGATATGTTGCACCTTGCCCCACTGACATCATCTCTGCATGTGTGAGTCTTACATATAGTTAAGGTCATTAAAGTAAATAATTCGATGTGTTTGTGTTCTATTCTTGACACTGACGTTGAGGTACGGCTTTTCAGTATGCTTTCAAACTTACTGTGCTTGCTACCCGCGTTTACTTCGAGAGGATCTTACCCGGATTGTTTTGCGTTGCATGGAATTCTGCCTGAAATTACTCGTTTTTATGGTTTAATTTTAACTATTATGTCGTTAATCCGTGGACTCTTGATGAAATACACGACGTTTCTTGAAGTTTTACGATTCTGTTGATGTAGAGTTGTTTCAAGAAGGACTGTGGCATTAAATTAGAACTCATAAATAAGTTCTTAGTTGTATAATCACTAAAACGATCTCACTGTCCACGTGAGAATGTCAAATAATCCGTGAGTATTTGTGTTTTGCTGAAAAAAAAAACTCGGAAGAATGTGGGATTGTATCTTGTCTTCGCAAAAGATGCCTGTTCGTTTCCACATTGATGCCATAACACTGATTACTTGTATACTTGGATACTTCAGTCCGGTACGGTCCGGCTTCACAAGTGTGCGGATTGCAGCATATTTGGGTCTATAACACTGATTATCATAAGCAAAGTTTGAAGCTGCTTTTTAACACTTAGCAGAGTTAAAGCATAAGGTACCATTCCAGATATGTTGCACCTTGCCCCACTGACATCATCTCTGCATGTGTGAGTCTTACATATAGTTAAGGTCATTAAAGTAATTAATTCGATGTGTTTGTGTTGTATTCTTGACACTGACGTTGAGGTACGGCTTTTCAGTATGCCTTCAAACTTACTGTGCTTGCTACCCGCTACTAGAAAAGAAGTATATCGGAGTTTATTTATATGTTTTTATGAACTGATCTAGATGAGCTGAGGTTGGCACAAGTTTTCGTTATTGTTGTCGCTCGATAACTGACGTGGCGATTTCGTCTTCCTTAGAACCCTAAAGTTTTATACTCTAAACTGACTAGGTGTGCTGGTTTACTTCGAGAGGATCTTACCCGGATTGTTTTGCGTTGCATGGAATTCTGCCTGAAATTACTCGTTTTTATGGTTTAATTTTAACTATTATGTCGTTAATCCGTGGACTCTTGATGAAATACACGACGTTTCTTGAAGTTTTACGATTCTGTTGATGTAGAGTTGTTTCAAGAAGGACTGTGGCATTAAATTAGAACTCATAAATAAGTTCTTAGTTGTATAATCACTAAAACGATCTCACTGTCCACGTGAGAATGTCAAATAATCCGTGAGTATTTGTGTTTTGCTGAAAAAAAAAACTCGGAAGAATGTGGGATTGTATCTTGTCTTCGCAAAAGATGCCTGTTCGTTTCCACATTGATGCCATAACACTGATTACTTGTATACTTGGATACTTCAGTCCGGTACGGTCCGGCTTCACAAGTGTGCGGATTGCAGCATATTTGGGTCTATAACACTGATTATCATAAGCAAAGTTTGAAGCTGCTTTTTAACACTTAGCAGAGTTAAAGCATAAGGTACCATTCCAGATATGTTGCACCTTGCCCCACTGACATCATCTCTGCATGTGTGAGTCTTACATATAGTTAAGGTCATTAAAGTAAATAATTCGATGTGTTTGTGTTCTATTCTTGACACTGACGTTGAGGTACGGCTTTTCAGTATGCTTTCAAACTTACTGTGCTTGCTACCCGCTACTAGAAAAGAAGTATATCGGAGTTTATTTATATGTTTTTATGAACTGATCTAGATGAGCTGAGGTTGGCACAAGTTTTCGTTATTGTTGTCGCTCGATAACTGACGTGGCGATTTCGTCTTCCTTAGAACCGTTCTGTTAGACGTGGGAAATGGGTGTCATGCGTGTACCAGTCCTAACAGCACGGGCCTGAGGAAGGAGAATTCGCCAGAACGTCAGCCATCGACCAACAACAACAACAACTTATACCAACCTCGCAACAGCTCAAGAAGATCAGTTGGTAAGAACGTATAAATAAATGTACCGATTGCTTATGTCGACGTTTATAGAAAGTCGGCATTTGAGTTGCTTCAGAGTTTAAATGCAATGTTATAGCATGGGTTTTATTGATGCCGCCGTTTACGACCAGCCGAGTACGACAATTCGCCTGCAACACGATATTGGCAAAGATCATGAATTCATGTTGCTGGAAGCCTGTATGGTTTTCCGAAGTTTTACTCTTACATACTTCCAGCTTCTTTTTTAGTGATTTAACAAGAAGAGCCAACAACTATTTTATGCAACAAGGCGCAGGGCATCCACTTAGTATACTTCAGATCTGTACGTTTTAATTTGAGTTAATGACCTCATTTGCTTACTTGTATACTTGAATGGCTCGTCTTTACCAGTCGTGCGGGCCGCATAACTTCCATTTCTCGGAGATTTGCTGCTTAAGCCATCGTGGTTACCTGGAGTCCTGAGGTGTGCCGAGCGAAAATCTTCCCCAGGTCGTCACCACCACAGGCTGTCGTCGCTCTTATGGACCAGAGGGAGATTTTCCACCATGAAACTAGTTTGATACCAAGACAGTAGTGGATCCCGGTATTGGTTTACTCTTAGGTGGGCTTTCTGATGGAAACGCTGCGCTCGTTCTCAGCTTGGGAGATCTTGCTGTGGAGATGAACTCTCTGCTGTACATCGCAGCCCAATACCCAGGAACACCTCCCAACCACAATAAATCAGAATGTCAATGACATAAAAGTTTCGGCGCTGTAGGCGGCAGCACATCGAGCTGGAATATGGTTGCTACTCAGAAGTCGTCACTCGGATCCATTTCATTAATGCTGATTTTGATGTGTACCACAGGAAAGCTGCGAGTAGTTCAAGCCTTCTAGAAAGCTAATGGACCATGGGACCAGCTTGGTACAGGACGGTGGTGGATCTTAGTATTGGTTTACTCTTATCTGGGGTTCCTGATGGAAACACTGAACTTCTCAACTCGGGAGACCCAGCTGAGATGAATCACCCTGGTGTATATCGCAGCCCGACACGCTGAACACCTCCCAGCCATTATGAGGCGGTAAACCTTTGGGAGGTCACGACTTTGCGAGTCTGCAATGAGATTCATGGCACAAATTTCTGTTGCATTCGTGGTTAGTCATTTCTCTCGTTGTGCATGGATTTGAACGTAACAGTCGCGAAATGGTAACGGTTTCATCAAATGTCCTTTTTTTTTTAGTTTTTCGAGCTATTGCTTGTATTTTGTTCGAACTTTTCTGGCAACAGAGCTATTAAAAAGTCATTATAAATTGTTATTTATGCCGCAAATATTTAGAAAAATCCGAATTTTCTTTGATCTTGCGAATACTAACTTATCGTTAGGTCTTTTTGAATTCGTTTTGGTTCCAGTTCTATTGGAATTTCTGGGAAACACAGAATCTTTTGAGGTCGTCGAGAATCACCTCCGGAAGATGTTTACGTAAAAGATACAATTATTTCCAAAGATTCTTTTAATGTTACATACCCCACCAGTAGTAAAAATTCACAGATGCTACTGTAGGCGATCAGTCGCGTGAGGATGTGAAAAAGGTACCGCCGAATGATCACGACAGTGATGAAGACGAAGACAAACGCGACCTTGATTTCTAATTACCAACATTGATTTTCCTTCCGAACAATGCGTACAGTACGTTCTTTTCTGTTGCATTAGAGATTCCAACGATCAAACTTTTTTTTAACACTCGTAGTTGAACCATAATGATGATGAGATATTTGAAAAACTCAGGACTGCTTGTGTTTGAAGTGAGGAACGAACGCGTTATTACCGTTTACGAGGTTAGCGCGTTCACCAACAGACCATGTTTCGCTTGTTTCTCAACCAGTTTTTCTATCTATTAATGCCAACAGCAATCACCCGTCGGCTTGATTGATTTGGGAAACCTATTGAACCCAGTTAAGCTGAAGTTATAGTTGAAATCACAATGTTCACTTTCTATTTGCTGCTTATTAAATTTTTCAGGGCAGAGTGCTATATTAAACTCAAACTCATAATTTAATCATTGCTGTTTGTAGTACAGTTCGTGACATGCAGAATCAAAACTCTAATTTGGCAGGTCCTCCGAGTTAATTTGCATGAGCTTGTTGATTTCGCAGTGGGCGTAGTTGACATTTCAAATTCCGATGATTCTCATGAAGTACTGTAATTGTGGGTGAACCTAGAAATTCACAGAGTGAAGCATACACGCATACACAAAACGCTTTTTGTTGGCGAGACTGTAAGACCGGTGAAACTTCACTGAAGTATATGCGAACGTAACTCACGGAAGTGCGGGTTTGAAGGGACTTTGAACTCACTGGGCAATGCCTACATTCAATGAGGCCAGTTACTCAGACTGAGGCAAATGTTTGCAACTCGTTGCACCCCCCTTGGTATGTTTGAACCAAAGTCACACCGGACGCTGAATATTGATACTGAAACCGATCGGTCGTTGCTTCATTTTTTCTGGGCATGAATGGATAGATGCAGAGTAGGTAGAGCGTGTTAGCTCGAATATATCCGTCGTCTGTTTTGATTAAGCATTAGTTTTCCGCTGCGCCCTGTCTTTCCAAGCCGTTGGTGACGATTGTACCAGAACAGCATGTGTTCTTGGCGGTTACGAGCAGATTTGGTAAAAAAAAATCATCAGCGAAAATCAGTAAGGACCTTTTTTCAAAGTATTAATAGTTTTGTTGCTTCTCCAAAAAGGAATATCTAGCTATTTCTTATAATTCGCTAGCATGAAAAATTTCTCGCTGTGCATTACGACCCATCTATAAGAAGGTAGTTCTTTTCCTCGTTGGAGACTGGAGATTCTTGGGGTAGTGTCGCAGCATTTAGATGTTGAATCAGGATTCAACGGCATCACCGAGTTGTTTGCAGACGAATGTTTTACGAATCTGAGAATCAACTTCTAACAAGGTTTCGAATCGATACTTCGTCTAGGAATATGGTAAAAACGCGACGATTGAGTTGTTGGCCTGTTTTTTTTACGCCGTTAAGGTCTGCGCATTGGGAGCACTGTTAAAATATATGGAGACAACTCGCATTGGAGTCCAGTATGAGCCACTCGGGCGCTTGTGGCCCAGTGGTTGGAGGCGCCACTGCGACACGCACGCATCTTTGCGCCCATGACCCATCAAAACTTCCATCCCTCCGGGGTCGGCAAATTGGTACCAGACTTGTCTGGGAGGATAGCAGCACTGGCTCGACATCGGCATGCCACCGCGAGTCATTGTAAAGGCCAGATATGCATTCAATCACCTCCAACGATACTTAATGAAGTCGGATGCATGGCGCATCCCTCAGGGATTGATCAACGCCGAGAGCTTTATCCTTTATTGATCCTTTTATGAGCCACTCAATGTGCGGACCCCAGTGACAGCTGTAAAGAGAACTTCCGTGTATGTCATGTTGCCTTCCTGTTTCACTCCTTTCTAATAACTTTTGGCATCTTTATTTGTCTGAATGCTTCATCGTCTTCAAGGTATTCCTTTTTTCAAATGAAAAGTTGTGATCGTAAAATTTTAAGTGGAGAGCTGGTGGAAGTCGACAGCGGTACGTATCTTGCTCTGGATACCTTCTCACAAAACGAAATGATGAGAGTAGGAACATTCATTTTCAGTATGTTCACTTTTGCGCAGCTAGTTTGAGTAGCTTTATATCACAGTTAAATTGGTTGAGCTGTTCTAGAGAAATGTTTGTCGTCGAACGGTGGCATCTCAGTCATCATTGTCTCTCTTCACTCTCTGTAATAAGTATAGATCGGGACCAGGAAGGCAAACTTTGAGGTGTGTATTTGTGTGATTTTAACGTTATATTTTGTTGAATCATACGAGTTTAATATTTGATGTTCTTACAGGTTTTTAATTGCTTCTTACTGTTGTCAAAATTAGGTCCTAAATTCGTTTTACAATTAAAAGACTTGAGAAGTTGTCTGTAAGAGTATCTTTCTTTTAAGGAAGTGGCTTGAGCGTCCTACTAGCGAATCTGGATATATTAAACAGTCGTCACCAAGCTATTTCTTTTTTCCTGCAGGTTTTTTTTTACTATTTTTGAAACGTTTCTTTAAGTTAGTGAAGTGTAGCCGTCGTCTGTAAATTTTATTCTGGTGTTTTTTATAAGAGTCGACTTAAACACTAGTCGTTGAAAGTCATTCTCTCTCTTTTCCAGAATATTTGCTAAAATATTTTAATTTCCTCTTAAAAAATTAAAGTTTTTTGGAGTTCGAAGATAACAGCATCTACTAATCGTCCATGGATGAGAGGAGCCGGCGGCATCGGCGTCCTCGTGTACACGAATTTGGCCATGTCGAACAGCTAACAAACCATATTGGGCTTCTACAGTTGAAGTGATATGCATCAATACGGTCTTTGGCAATCCTTGTTCTCTACACGCCGACATCAGGATATGATGAAGGCGAAGTCGAAATTTGCTAAGTGGAAATGGAGAAGTTATACAAAGATAGCCACACATTCTCTAAGGTCATCATTGGAGATTTTAACGCTGAGATTGGGCCCACAAGAACGTTTGAAGAACATAGCAATCCATGGATGAGAATGGAACGATCAGGGCGAGCGACAATCTGTGTTTATCATGGCGAGCAAGACATGGTTGGCTCGCAAATCTACAAGCGCTACTGTGAGCTATCAAGTTATAGGAATCTCCAGATGAAAAATATCACAAAGAAACAGACAACATCATAGTAAATCGATGACTTTGCCGATGTCGCTGTTGTCCCAAAATTTTACACTGGATCAGACTACCGCCTCCCTCATGCAAGATTTTATTTCTCGCGGAAAGGAGGAAAAACCACTTAATCCAAGAGGAAATTCTCGAAATCACCATAAACTCAGGCTTGTTTAGTTTATTAGTCGATGCCTTTCTTCATGACATCGAAGAGGAATAGGACGGGTTCATTCGACATCTCCACGTTAGCTTGTAAAACCCGAGTTCGAAAGTCACCGAGAGAAGACGCCTGTCTCCAGAAACAATCAAGCCGATGCCGCAGCATTTAATCGTGCGAGCTAAAGGCAACCGCCAACTCACGTCCGAACTTGCATTAAAGTACGAGTTTGGATATGTTGCAACACCAGTTCTCCATTTTAAAACCTAATATGTTATTCGGTGAAGAATTGGGCACCACCAGGTTCGAACAGGATAAGGTCAGAATATCTGAAGAACCTTCCGCCAGTCCTCGTAAACACACTGGCTCAGCTCTTCACACGTTACCTGTCTGAATGCAAAGTCCCTACTCAGTGGAAGACCAGCTTGACTGTGTTATTTTTCAAGAAAGGTGACCTTCACAATATCGGCAACTATCGCCCAATCTGCTTGCTGATGTCGTCTGCAAACTTTTCACTCGAGTCATCATAAACAGGATTGACAGAACACTGGATGAAGGACAGCTATGTGAGCAAACAGGGTTTCAAAAAGGAATTAGTACAATGGACCACATCTGCACGATAACAAGACTCATTGAAGTATCGCGAGAGTACAAAAGACCGCTCTGTCTCACTTTCATCGATTTACAGAAGGCCTTTGACTCAAGTGAGATAGAAGCTGTCGTGGAAGCCCTTGATAGTCAAAAAGTCCCTATTTAGTACATAAAGATTCTTCGCGAGCTGTACAAAAATTTCACAACCAAAATATCACCATTCTACAACGATATTAACGTTGACGTCAAAAGAGGGGTTAGGCAAGGCGATACAATCTCGCCAAAATTATTTACGGCCACCCTCCAGAACGTCATGCGAACATCGGAATGGGATAATATGGGAGTGAAAATCGATGGTCGGCAGTTACACCATCTTCGCTTTGCTGATGATATCGTCCTTATAACACCAGACATTAGCCAAGCAGAACGAATGCTTGCCGACTTCGATAAAATCTGTGGAAAGATTGGTCTTTGACTAAGTCTCACAAAAACGATGTTCGTGAAGAAAGGATTGGTTTCGTTTGCCCCATTCACGCTCAACGGAACGAATATCTCCGAATGCTCCAGTTATGTTTATCTTGGTCGGGTGATCAACATAATGAACGACTTAGCTCCAGAGCTGAGCAGAAAGAAAAGAGCGGCTTGGGGAGCTTTCAAGAGCATCGAGGATGGAGTGAAGAGAACAAAGAACACCCGACTCCGTACCCACCTTTTCGACTTGACGGTACTTCCTGCCTTAACGTATGCGTCAGAAGCCTGGTCGATACATAAGCAGGATGAAAGATATACTCAGCGTTATCGAACGCGCAGTCGAAAGGACGACGCTAGGAGTATCCTGTTTCACAGATGTAATTGGTGGGATCCGAAGCTACGACCTGCGTCAACGATCGAAAATCAAAGATGCCGTTCTATGCGCCAAACAGTCGAAGATAAGGTGGTCAGGACACGTAATGCGTATGAAAGACAGCCGATGGGTAGGAGCCGTTAGTGGAAGCATTCTTCGGGATGTCAAACGTAGTGCACAAAAACCACTGATCCGATGTTCAGACTTCTTCACGAAGAGTCTAGAAGAAAGATATGATGCTCGACGAATCCCTAGAGCGAGCAGAACCCACTGGGCTACTCTTTTACGCGACGGGGATAAATGAAAGGTTTACTGGTGCACGTGCAAGTCACTCGGCGATCTATGACAGGTGGCAGGAGATGAACTTAAGGTATACAAAAGAAGTTACGTTTGACAATTTTATAAGCCAATAGTAATTTGACTGGCAAGTTGCTGTTATTTTGTTCCAATTGCAACGATAATTTACTCTTATCGTACAAAATGTGAGCACTTCTAGTTGCTTTAATGAAGCTGAGATATTTGCAAAACTCTGGACCGCAGGGTCTATGGTGGGGAACGAACGCGCGATTGTCCTTTCCGGGGAGTAACGCGCTCATTACCACACCATGAGGGTCCTTCGTTTCGCCTGCCTCTCATTAAAGTTATATTTCTCAATATACCTTGCCATTAAAAAGAGTAGGCACAAAACAGTTAAGACTTCTAGTTGCTGTCAGCAAAGTCGTTGCGATCATTGATCATAGTAACATGGAGCAAACCCGAGCATACATAGCATCCACGCAGGTACGTGGATAGAGCGAAGTTCTTTCATAATCCAGTCTTGTTCCTTCCTTTTCAGGCATCCCACTTACCAAATGTTCTTATTTTCCGTGCAAAAACTATCGGATACAGAACAATATAGGATTAGATGTCGGCTCTGGCAGCAGCATAACAGAACAAGGCGTCAGTCACAATAAGTTGGGATTTAGTTCAGTATCAAAGCAAATTGTAAAGGACTTTGCGTTCTGCAATGCTACTCGCGTACATCACGGCGCTCGAGTTAGCAACATACATTACATACAACAACATACATAAAACATTGCTTATTGAATCCTAGGCCAAGGTCGTAATGACGTGTTTCTGATTCGAAGCATTAGTGCAACGACTGACAGGTCAGAAAAACTCGGTGGGGAATAGGACCAATGTAGCAGCAAAAAAGGTTATTGGATGTGGTAAAACATCCAACATTTTATCAGATGATGTATGAAGTTACACTTTGCTAAATCGGGTCGTATAAAAGCTTTAAGCCCCACTAATCGAGGAATGGAAAGGAATGATTCCTTATCTAAATGAGGGTCTGGAACCCATTCTATTTGCTGCAATATTTCGCATTCTTGTTCATAATTAACACAAAGTTGTTCTCTTGTCCACTTTTGCGTTCATCCTCCCTTGAACCCTTTTCACAGCTGCTAATAGCTAATAGAATCCACCAGTAGGCTCAATGCATGGTTAACGTCTTAACGTTGCCGCTGAGGCTTTTAACTCGTCTTCAACATCGTAATGAAACTTTGTAAGAGTTTAGAGTTAAGATTGAAGAAATCCCACCGTTCAACTCTTTAGATTTTAAGAGGAAACCCTTGTATTGTTCACACTGTGAGCAATGAACACTGCTTAGACAGAAAATCAAACTGAGGTGAGACCCAGTAATACGTCTCATAGTCCGGCACTCCAATTTTCTACTCATTTTTTGCCTTTTAAATGTATCCAAATAAACTCAAGGGTTTCCACCTGATATATTTGATTTTTACCTCAAGATTGTGACCACCAACTCAAAATTGTCACCGTCGTGCCTTTGTGCACTGTATGTTCCTAAAAGAATACTTAAACGAGTTGCCGACATCTCATCTGGGTGTTGTCCTATGCAGATGCAAAGTGCTCTACCCGTTTCGCCAATGTGTTCATCATCGCATGTCTTACATGAAATTAGGTATATTTCGCCTGAACGTTTTCACTCTTCGTCTTTGCCGTTTGAGCAAATCATGCAACCTCTATTTTACAGAGACGGTTATATAGGTTGTTTCGGACCAAATAACAACATGAACGTCTAGGTAAAATTTCTATAACTGCCGCAGAGATCTCCAGACCATATATCGTATAGGTCACCCTTCTTGAACAATAACACGGTCCTGCTGGTCTTCCACTGAGTAGGGACCTTGTATTCAGACAGGTAACGTGTGAAGAGCCGAGCCAGTGTGTTTACGAGGACTGGCGGAAGGTTATTCAAATGTTCCGATCTTATCCTGTCCGGACCTGGTGTTGTTCGATTTTTCACTGACGAAGAAGCATTTCGGATTTCGGAAGGGAGAACCGGTGGTACGACACGCCATCCTACTTTATTACACATGAAAGCATGAGGACGTGCTACTGAAGAGATCTGTGTAGTAATCGCGAACGATTTCCTCTATTGCCTTTTTGGACGCTGTAACTGTTCTGTCTGGGAGTCGGAGTGCTATAAACTTGGTTTTACAATTGGAGTTTTCAGTGGGGTTTGCGAGTGCTATTTTCAGCCTCTGTAACTCTTATATACCTGTTGCTCTTCTTTCTTCAAGATTTTTTATTGTCTATCTCTATTCTTCTGCAAGTTCGGACGTGAGTTGACGGTTGCGTGGAGCTTGTGCGATTACACGCTAGCGTATCAGCTTGAGTGTTTCTGGAGACAAACGTCTCTTGGTGGCTTTCGAACTCTCAGCTTCTATATCGCAAACGTAGGATGTTGAATGTGCCGATCGTACTCTTCGTCGATGTTATCAAGAACGACATTCTCCCAAGAGTCGACTAGTGAACTGAACAAATCCCGGCTTATGGTTGTTTCAGGAGTTCGTCCCTTGAACATAAGTGCTCTCTCTTCTTTCCACAAGAAATAAAATTTCAGCGTTGAATGGCTAGCTTGTTCTCGTCTTGGCTAGTTCGATGACGTCGTAACTTATCCTTTTTGCCTGCATGGCGTGCGTACATTGTAGGTGCAGATAGTCCCCCACCAACCTCCCAACAACAAAGTGCTCTACCCGTTTCGCCAATGTGTTCATCATCGCATGTCTTACATGAAATTAGGTATATTTCGCCTGAACGTTTTCACTCTTCGTCTTTGCCGTTTGAGCAAATCATGCAACCTCTATTTTACAGAGACGGTTATATAGGTTGTTTCGGACCAAATAACAACATGAACGTCTAGGTAAAATTTCTATAACTGCCGCAGAGATCTCCAGACCATATATCGTATAGGTCACCCTTCTTGAACAATAACACGGTCCTGCTGGTCTTCCACTGAGTAGGGACCTTGTATTCAGACAGGTAACGTGTGAAGAGCCGAGCCAGTGTGTTTACGAGGACTGGCGGAAGGTTCTTCAAATGTTCCGATCTTATCCTGTCCGGACCTGGTGTTGTTCGATTTTTCACTGACGAAGAAGCATTTCGGATTTCGGAAGGGAGAACCGGTGGTACGACACGCCATCCTACTTTATTACACATGAAAGCATGAGGACGTGCTACTGAAGAGATCTGTGTAGTAATCGCGAACGATTTCCTCTATTGCCTTTTTGGACGCTGTAACTGTTCTGTCTGGGAGTCGGAGTGCTATAAACTTGGTTTTACAATTGGAGTTTTCAGTGGGGTTTGCGAGTGCTATTTTCAGCCTCTGTAACTCTTATATACCTGTTGCTCTTCTTTCTTCAAGATTTTTTATTGTCTATCTCTATTCTTCTGCAAGTTCGGACGTGAGTTGACGGTTGCGTGGAGCTTGTGCGATTACACGCTAGCGTATCAGCTTGAGTGTTTCTGGAGACAAACGTCTCTTGGTGGCTTTCGAACTCTCAGCTTCTATATCGCAAACGTAGGATGTTGAATGTGCCGATCGTACTCTTCGTCGATGTTATCAAGAACGACATTCTCCCAAGAGTCGACTAGTGAACTGAACAAATCCCGGCTTATGGTTGTTTCAGGAGTTCGTCCCTTGAACATAAGTGCTCTCTCTTCTTTCCACAAGAAATAAAATTTCAGCGTTGAATGGCTAGCTTGTTCTCGTCTTGGCTAGTTCGATGACGTCGTAACTTATCCTTTTTGCCTGCATGGCGTGCGTACATTGTAGGTGCAGATAGTCCCCCACCAACCTCCCAACAACTCAACAAGGACAGTTCATAAGATAATTGTTTTGTCAAGATTTCTACAATTTAGAGAATTGAGGATTTGCAGAAGGTATCAAATAATAAGATAGCAGTATTCTAACAAAGAAATTCCTAAATGACACATGGTCCCAAAATTACGCACTGGGTCTGATCGTCTTGTTCTTTGCAAGAAGATTGATATATTCTTAAGCTGGAAAAGAATTCATGTTGTCGGTAAAAGGAGAAAAAGTCACGCTGTATATGAGCAAAACATTTGGAAACAAATCACATCCAAACGTGAATTTTAGGTTAAGGGAGACCCGACCGTAGACTACAAACTGCTTGTCGGAGAAATTAAAAGTTGTGTCGGACTCGCCTCCGTTCCTCAAACAAGAAGCTCAAACGACATCTTCATTACCACTAAAGCGTGGCTCGAGAGGAGACTGGAACTGTAGAGTGATCTCTCTGCCACACAGTAATACGGGTACTAATAAATGCCAGTTGCAGAAAAGCTTTGCAGAAAGTTCGCCTTTACTACAATCAGAAAAAACAGTTAGAAGCAGCCCAGAAAGAGAACAAATCTGAAGATATAGCGTTGGAACTTGGCCACCAATGATTTGCCGTCAACCTTGACGAATGAAAATGGTGTAACCATAACTTTCTGTCATGATATGGGATTGTCGACGGAGAAGTTCTTCACTCACCTTTCCATTTCCACAATCACCGTCTAGGGCTCCAAAATCCCGCTTGAAAAAAGCCACCAACAATTCGAACCTCAGAAGTTTGAATTACGATAGAAAGCGTTAGAAATGGTTAAGCGCCAGAACTAAATAACATCACCCGTCGACTTTCTTAAATCTGGAAGCTACAGTCTAAACGGACTTTTTCTGACTTATATAACATCCCACTTTTAAAGAGAAAAAATCTCATTCCAATGGAGACGGTCGCACACGACCATCCTGCTAAAGTAAGGTTCTCGAAGGGATCTTCGTAAATGTTTTCCGGTATGTTTGTTAAGTGTATTTTACAAGCTCTTCACGGAAGTGATCCTGTTGCGCACATCGAGAACATTGGAGGAGGAGATATAGGTTGAGGAAAAAGCATGTCGAAAAGGATTTTCCTGCAGGAACCGTATATAAACTGCGTTCAGGTTCAACGAAGTTTGTCGGGAATACCACCTGCTCATAGTCCTAACTTTTGTGGCCTGTGAAAAAGCATTTGCTGGTGTCGAAACTAATGTAAACCCATCAGCGCTCGTTGACCAAAGTGTGTATCCGTCCTAAGTAGAAGCTCTATATGACGTCTATGGTAATTAAACCGAGGATATATAGGTTATTTTTCAACCTCTTTTTACACCTATAGGAAAAGATGCTCGATAAGGCGACGCCATATTGTGAAAGCTGTTCAGTGCTGCACTGCAGTGTATAATGAAGTTACTCGATTAGGATGAGAAAGGCATACGTATTGATAGAGAAATCCTATCAAATCCTCATTTCGCCTGCGAAATTGCCGTCTTCTAAAGAAGTATAAACGAAACAGAGAGGATGATCAACAAGCTGAAATAAGCTGGGAAGACAATCGGAAAAGAAAAAAGGACGGAATTCACGAAGAAAAACAGGTCGAAGTGATGATTCTCTCATCCACCCCTAGACGTTGAGCGCACGTGTTCGTAGCCAAAGTAAATCAGCAGTTGTTGTTTTACAGACTACGGTGTGAGATTCGCGCCCACCATCAAACTCGGAGCAAACTACCTTGATGGGTGAACGACTGCAAGGCAAAGAAGCGAATGGAAAATGTGCAGGAATCTACATTGCTTGTAAAGACTGGCCGTCCTAGTTTCGCATTTGACATTTTCGCAGCGTTCTCAGTTCGCCGAATAGCAAAGTGTTCGATAGAATGGCACAATGCCCAATACTTGCAGTAGAAGTTTTGAAGACATTGCGAAAGATTGTTCAACGATCAAAGAAAGGAGATGTACAAGTTGATAGATACATTCATAGAATGGCGATATATCTTTGCAATGTCGGCAATGGTCATTTGTGGAACTGCGTAAATTTATTTCAAGTAAATGATTCTTATTTGATACCGAATTTACCTGAAAATGTATGACGGTCAATACCACGAACGCTACATTTAGCCAGATTTGTGTTCCCAACGGAATTGTGGACAGAGAGCCAATGTAGGGAAAATAGAATAGTGGGACGGGACGAGGACAGTTTGACCTTAATTTTTTCGAGGAAGCGAGTTCAGTATTGCCAATGTTCAACATTCTCTCTCCTACTGGGAATCAAGCGATCTGTGCTTCTACATTCGATATGCGTCTTCCATCTAGCGAAGGAAGTTTCATTCCACTACATTCATGGATGTTTTCACTATTACGTTGTTCGCTGCTGTTAGTTATTGAACAAAATCTTCAGTACATGAAGACATCGTTATCGTCTGCATAGATATCGTTTCCTCCGCAGCATTTAAATAATGGAAAAAACTTGTTCGGCATGATAGCTGTGCTTGAAACGCTGTCTCTTCCATCGACAAAGTAGATCTACGCCATCTGGACGAATAGTATTGGAAATAATATCTTATTGTCATGATAAACCTCCACGAGTTCATTACAATAACTTTCACATTGTCTAATGTTCCGGTGCTTGTGCCTATTTAAAAACTGCCATATTTCCACTCCTCAAATGAGCATCGAATCCATCCATCACCCTACTGGGTGTTAATATGTTATCTATTACACCTTCGCTTTACATTTCTCTTAGCCATGTTTTTGCCCTATTGACTCTATCAGTGATCGTCTGTCAACGGGAACGATCCCGAAAAGAGTAATCGCTTGTTCGAAGTCTTTGTGAGGTTCCTAGTTTTTTCTATGTTTCAGCATCTTGTGCTTGTATTTCACAAAATTCTCTGCTATGGCAATAAGAAAAGGCAGTAAATAAAGGTCGAATATTGTGATTTCTACCGCAGCTCTTCATTCATGCTATGTGGGATATCATATTTGCATCAAGTCGAACCAAAGTGAAGCACTGCATAAACGAAGTATCCTCACTCGGTAGCCCTATACAGAATGGTTGTTCATCCATCACAATCTAGCACGACCTAGTTGCCATTATGGGAATGCATCCTAGGGCAGTCGGAATTGCGTGTGGCGGAGTGGTCTGAGGCGTCCTACAATGCACATGGGATCGATCAAATCGCCCATGACCTACCCTATACAGAATGGTTGTTCATCCATCACAATCTAGCACGACCTAGTCGCCATTATGGGAATGCATCCTAGGGCAGTCGGAGCACATGGGATCGATCAAATCGCCCCTCACTCGTGGACATTCCATCTCACAGAAAGTTGTATTCATGCAGGAGATTCTATGCTTTAAGAAGTCAACATAGTTGCAAGGTTTTTATGACGCGGCCTGGAGAGAATGGAGAATGGCCTGCAGCAAATAAGCTGTGTGTATACTATGGTAAAGTGGGTCAAGCCACCCATGGTTATACGCAACCATCGCTGATGAACTTGAATGGTATCCGCAAACTTTTCGTCGCGAAAATGAAAGGCATGGTGACAAGTTCTGATTACCGTCGGGTCATTCGAACTGGATTGGTTTATTGGGCACACAGCAGAGGCGGACGGAGATTTCACTGTTTGTCTCTTAGACTGCACGCTTTCCGTGGATTTGGCGTGTTCGATACAAACCGCACAAATGGAAGTACAGCAATGGAAATAAGAATGAGTATGATTGCTTTTCTTTACGTCTTAGGCAATACGTGGTCGATTTTGATTTCTGCGTATGTTCCATTCCATCTGTCCTTGGAACTGGTGACACTTTGCGTAACCTTGAGACGAAGTGTCGATTATGGCCGTTCATATAATGGAAATTCATGGGTTGATTGTAAGACGAAGCCACAGTGGTTGTGGCGAAAACAGGCCTATTTTAATTATATATTTGTTAATGAAATGGGAGCTATTAGTGTTGTTTAACTTTACAACAGACTTGTTGCCACAGTTGCTTCTGACGGGAGAACCAATAAAACACCTTCGTGAGTTAGTGCACTTTGATAATTCTAACGTTTCAAGATCGAAAACACAAAGAAGTAAAAAGCGAAAAAGCGTCGAGTCAGAAACACCTTTATGGAATTCGAAATTGCAGGAAGCCCATCCATAGTTGGAATGGGCAACTCCCAATTATCGGATACACTGGAAAACTGAGAAGTCAAGGTTGCTTTGGCAAAGAAACACCTCAGTAGATGGTAGAACTGAGTTTATTATTACACTGATTTCAGTGATTTTTTTTTAGTAAAATAATCTTTAACCGTTCATCAGAATCCTGCAAAAAAATATATTATAGGATCGACAAATAAATCTGGGATAGATTAAGAAAAATTTAAAGAATGGATATTTTGAAATCGCAGGTCAGCTACCTAATTCGAGTCGAGTGTTTCTGAAGGGTAAAAATAATTGTAAAGCATAAAACATGCAGCACACAGTACAGAAACCCGAGGAATGCACTGTATATTCGGCTTCGTCAGGCACCACTTGAGGTGAATGAATGCATATTTGGCCTATAAAATAGCCTGAGGGACTCCACTGATGCATCGATTGAGTGCTGGTATCCTCTTAGACAAATCTTTTACCAATTATCTAAGCTCGGAACGATGGGTTGAAGCAACAACCTACGTATGTACTGCAAGGTGCTTCCGACCACTGCTCTACACGCTGCTACAAAAATCGATGGCAATCATAATGTTTGTCTCATGCACCAGTCTAGCTTTCATCGAAGAGAAGAAGGCTGTATGGCATTACGTCATCTGACCACTCACCTTCTCTATCTTGTTTTGCTTTCTTCAGTCTCTTCGATACAGAGCAGAAGAGAGCTACGACATCCTCCTCAGCTTCAGCTTCTTCATTGCCGTTAGATGAGATGTCGATCAAGATCGAACTTGATGCCGTCGTTTGCTCACATAATGATGAAGATGAGTGAGAAAGAAAGGAAAAAGAAATGAAGTGAAGGAACCAGTGAAGGAGGTATAACCTCAAAATATGCGCCTTTGAGTTGAGGTTATCGTATAGTATGGGAAGATGTAAGAAACGCCACAGTACATCAGAGAACAAAATTCTCCTAAATTCTGGCAAAAATTGGCTCGCCAAACTACGGTGAAAAATGCAGCATATAGTAGAATGATTAAACCTTTAGAAGACATACTCTTCTATTCTATTCTATTAAAGCCTCTTCTATTAGGTTACGACATTTCCAACCCTAAAAGTTCTCTTGCTATCGAAAATTTTCCAGTTATTACCAAAGAAACCAGAACTGCCGTGCTTAATACGCGGACGAGTTCTACACTTTTTTCAGCCTACGCAAATAAGCGATGTTCGCGTACGAGTGAAAACTCTCTTGTGCGAAAAGAAGCAACGTAATCGGTCGCCCACCACAAGAAACCCACAAACAGAAGGGCTACAGCTTTCACTTCTACCTCGTATAATGGTTTCTGAATTTTCACTTGAGAATTGAAAAGGTTTCTAGTTTAAGAAAAAAGTGGCCGTTCATCAGCTCGCTTCTTACCTCGATTCCCCCAAATGCCCATATAGGTGAGTGGTTCTCAAGTATATGTTTACATGATTATCGAAAGAACTTAATGGGTGGAAAGTTATTGTACATCGAGGTTTTTGATGCTTTCGTGATGGAAGAAACTGGCACATCTCTTTATCTCTTCCTCACACAGACCCACGAACCCACCCACACGGCTAGTTCTCACCATTATCTGTTCTTCATTCCATCGGAATGTCTTCTCGTGAAATATTGATTGTGCATTGACTTGTTGTTGACCAGTTCACTTATTTTGCCTATTACAACAATCGCCGTCGTTGGAATGTTGAAGAAACGTACATCCTTAAAAACTACGTATAAAAAATGTTTTTCACCACTAAAAACTATCTAGAGGTACTGGTAGAGCAGTGATAATGATCTCATTAATAATCTCAAAGTTTCCAAGCTATCCAGGAAATGGCCTCACCAACCCCTGGGCCCAGAAGTCCTTGATACTTCCTTTGTAGGGAAAGTGGTACCAGACGTGTTTGAGACAAACTCACCCGCTGTATTCTCTAACTGCGAAATTCACGATGAAGACTAAAAATTCTTGAGCTGTAATTAACGTTCGTGCAAAAAAAGTCTGACGACCTTCGCAGGTGGTGGATACAAGATGAAGAGACGAATGCAAGAAGTGACGAGCATATCAGTCTGTGTAACAAATACGTCTAGAAAAGCCCTAGAAAATTGTAGGCAGTCGGTTATAAAGATCTATTCATCCACATCTATGTTGAGTGGTAACACATTTGAATAAAAATCTTCGGGAATAATTTAAACTTCAGTAAGTGGTATAAACAAAAAGTATGCACTTA